>JAKJMR010017371.1:6421-34487 GCA_024449315.1 Daboia siamensis | reverse complement strand
AGAAGAGAAGAGAAGAGAAGAGAAGAGAAGAGAAGAGAAGAGAAGAGAAGAGAAGAGAAGAGAAGAGAAGAGAAGAGAATCAACAGAGAATAGAGTAGAAGAGAATGAAGAGGTGAGGAGAGGAGAGGAGAGGAGAGGAGAGGAGAGGAGAGGAGAGAGGAGAGGAGAGGAGAGGAGAGGAGAGGAGAAGAGAATAGAGAATAGAGTAGAAGAGAAGAATGAATAAAAGATTGAGTAGAGTAGAGTAGAGTAGAGTAGAAGAGAAGAATGAATGGAATGGAATGGAATGGAATAGAAGCTGGAAGGGACCTTGGAGGTCTTCTAGTCCAGCCCCCTGCTGGACTAGATGGTAGATGGTACCAGGCTCAACTTTATTAACTGTGAGAGGGACCCTGGAGTCCTAGTGGACAATCCCTTAAATATGAGCTAGCAATATGCTGCAGTCACCAAAAAAGCCAATGCAATTCCAGGTTGCATTAAAGAAGGGGGGTGGGTGTCCACTTCTTCTCCAAAGCCCCTGAGGGCAGGACGAGAAGCAATGGATTGAAACTCATCAAGGAGAGAAGCAACCTGGAACTAAGGAGAAACTTTCTGAAAGTGAGAACAATTAACCAGTGGAACTGCTTGACTCTAGGAGTTGTGAATGCTCCAACACTGGAGGTTTTTGAAGAAAGGATTGGACAACCATTTGTCTGGGGTGGTAGAGGGTCTCCTGCTTGAGCAGGGGGTTGGACTACAAGACCTCCAGGTTCCCTTTAAGCTCGAGGATTCTACATTTCTGAATTTTATGATCATAGCGTTGCTTGGCTGAAGCATTAATTTGCAAGAGTGGAATTGTGTAAACATCTTTTTCTTTTTTCATTTGTAAAGATGGAAATATGCCAAGAAGTGCAGCCTTCAGTTTGGTGGCATGAACTAAGCCGGAATCACACAATTGGGGGGAAATGATGTCACAGTTACACCGGGAGTCTGACCTTTTCTAATCTGGGTAACGAACAAAACTTCCTAGCTAATCCCAGCGGCCTTCTTTTCTTTAGCTGATCTCTTATCTTGCCCCTTCCTTCAATCTCCTCATCATTTATTTCCCTCCAGCTTTTCTACTTTCTAATTTATCCCTTCTGTCCCGAATGATATTATTTATCTAAGTTTCCAAATTCCCTTATCTGTGTTCCTTATATTTTAAACTCTGCTTTCTCTAAGACTCTAAACGTCTCCACTAACTTTGTCTAACTTTCTGACCGTCTATGAAGTTCTAACATTCTCCAGGCTTCAGCAGGGCTCCATCTTAGAGCCTTTAAGATTTATTCTGGCTGGGTTTCTCCTTACTTCTAGATTTGATCTTTTTTTGAGGAGCTTCCAAGCATTTCCTTCCTTCCTTCCTTCCTTCCTTCCTTCCTTCCTTCCTTCCTTCCTTCCTTCCTTCTCCACAGAAGATTGAGTATTGAAACTAACCAAGGAAAGAAGTAACCTGGAATTAAGGAGAAACTTCCTGACAGTGAGAAAAATTCACCAGTGGAACTCCTTGCCTCCAGAAGTTGTGAATGCTCCAACATTGGAAGTTCTTAAGAAGAGACTGGATAGCCATTTGTCTGAAATGGGACAGGTTCTCCTGCCTGAGCAGGGGGTTGGACTAGATAACCTCCAAGGTCCCTTCCAACTTTATTACTGTAAAAACTGGCCCTAACAATGAAGCACAGGCAGTCCTCAACTTTATGATCACAACTGAGTCCCAAAGTTTCTGTTGTCAAGTGAGACATTTGTTAAGTGAGTTTTGCCCCATTTTATGACCTTTCTTGCCACAGTCATTAAATGAATCACTGCAGGTGATAACTTAGTCACTCGGTTGTGAAATGAATCTGGTTTTCCTCATTGACTTTGCTTGTCAGAAGGCCGCAAAAGGGGATCACCTGACTCCTTGGGACACTGCAACCGTCATAAGTATGAATTTTGATCACATGACCCCGGGGACGCTGCAAAGGTCGTAACTCTGAAAAACGATCATAAGTCACATTTTTCAGTACCGTTGTAACGTTGAATGGTCACTAAACAAATCATTGTAAGTGGAGGACTATCTGTACAGTCAGATTATTTAATGCTGACTTCAGATCATCAATTTATAATTTTAAATTTGCTAAGCCACGATAAGGATGTTAGTCTGATCCAATACTATTATTATCTAAGTCTTCTTCATGACTTCTTATTGCAGGATTGTTGGAGTATTCTTCAGTGGCAGTTTTAAACTCTACTCAAGTTTTAGATTTGAAATCCAGTTTAATAAAAGACGGGAGATTGACAGAAAATAAAACAACTTCCTTTAATGTTCCAACAAATTTAATCACTCAATCTTTAGCATCCAACTGAGTATCACTTCCAGCTGTTTAATGCGGATTGTGTGCATGCTAAGAAAAAAATCAAGAGCTTTATATTTAGCATATAGAAAGTCTAATTACAACAGCCTCCCTTTAAGATACTATTAACTGAAGAAAAATGATACTAATAGGCCCCCGCACACTGAAAGCAAAGATAGACTCCTGGATATTATTAATAAGCACTGGAGCACTGGGGAACTACCAGAGGACTGGAAGAGAGCTGATGTAGTTCCCATCTTCAAAAAAGGGAAAAAAATAGATCCAGGAAACTACAGACCTATCAGCCTGACCTCAATACCTGGGAAGATTCTGGAAAAGATAATCAAACAACAAATCAGCGAACATCTTGATTCAAACAAAGTCATCACTAAAAGTCAACACGGGTTTGTCAAAAACAGATCGTGCCAGACAAATCTTATTACATTCTTTGACCAAGTGACAAAACTAGTGGACCAGAGGAATGCTGTGGATATAATTTACCTGGACTTCAGTAAGGCATCTGATAAAGTAGACCACAACTTAGTACTTGATAAGATAGAAAAATCTGGGTTAGACAGCATCACCACCAGATGGATTCGTAGCTGGCTGACAGGCCGTACTCAGCGTGTGGTCCTCAATGGAACCGCATCTACATGGAAGGAAGTGTGTAGTGGGGTGCCCCAGGGCTCTGTTCTGGGCCCAGTGCTCTTCAATATCTTCATTAATGATTTGGATGAGGAGATAGATGGGGAACTCATCAAATTTGCAGATGACACCAAGCTGGCAGGAATAGCCAATACTCCAGAAGATAGGCTTAAGATACAGAAGGATCTGGACAGACTCGAACACTGGGCACTATCTAACAAAATGAAATTCAATGGTGAAAAAAGTAAGGTTCTACATTTAGGGAGGAAAAATCAAATGCACAGGTATAGTATAGGTGGTACCTTGCTCAATAGTAGTAACTGTGAGAGGGATCTTGGAGTCCTAGTGGACAATCCCTTAAATAGGAGCCAGCCGTGTGCTGCAGCTGCCAAAAAAGCCAACACAGTGCTAGGCTGCATTAACAGAGGGACAGAATCAAGATCAAGTGAAGTACTAATACCACTTTACAATGCTTTGGTAAGGCCACACCTGGAATACTGCATCCAGTTTTGGTCACCACGATGTAAAAAAGATGTCGAGACTCTAGAAAGGGTACAGAGAAGAGCAACAAAGAGGATTAGGGGGCTGGAGGCCAAAACATATAGGGAACGGTTGCTGGAATTGGGTATGTGTAGTTTAACGAAGAGAAGAGTGAGGGGTGACATGATAGCAGTCTTCCAATATCTCAGGGGCTGCCACAAAGAAGAGGGAGTCAAGCTATTCTCCAAAGCACCTGAAAGCAGGACAAGAAGCAACGGATGGAAACTAGTCAAGGAGAGAAGCAACCTAGAACTAAGGAGAAACTTCCTGACAGTTAGAACAATTAACCAGTGGAACTGCCTGCCTCCAGCAGCTGTGAATGCTCCAACACTGAAAGCTTTTAAGAAGAGACTGGACAGCCATTTGTCTGAAATGGTATAAGGTTTCCTGCCTAAGCAGGGGGTTGGACTAGATGACCTCCAAGGTCCCTTCCAACTTTATTATTATTATTATTATTATAAATGTTTCTCTGGGCGAAGACAACATCAGGCACACTGAAGTCAAGAAAAAGATTAGAGGTGAATACATCAAGAGAATGAAGAAAATCTTAAAGTCCAAACTCAATGGAGGAAATACCCTGAAGGCAATCAACACCTGGGCAATTCCAGTCATTAGACACACAGCTGGAATAGTGGACTGGACTCAAGCAGAACTAAAAGCAATGGATAGGAAGAAAAGAAGAATAATGACGATGAATCATGCTCTTCATCCACGCAGTGACATTGACAGACTCTATCTACCAAGGCAAATAGGTGGACGTGGAATGCTGCAAGTACATCAGATGGTCGAAAAAGGAAAAAAATGGCTTGGGAAGAATATCTGCAGGACAATGATGAAGATGCACAGAAATTAGTATATCAGGAAGGCTTAGTGACTACTGGAGAGACCAAACTGGCCTAGAAGAAAGACCAAATGAAGAACAGAATAGAGGCATGGGAAGGCAACATGGCCAGTACATTAAAAGAAAAATAGCTGGGAAAGCAGATAATAACAAGACCTGGCAACGGCTATGAGCAGGAAAGTTGAAGAAAGAGACCGAGGGACTAATTCTGGCTGTACAAGACCAAGGACAAATGCATACAAAGTCAAAATTGAGGAGACAGCAACAGACAGTAAGTGCCGCCTCTGCAAAGAAGCTGAAGAGACAGTGGACCACCTGGTGAGCTGCTGCAAGAAGATCGCACAGACTGACTACAAGCAGCGGCACGACAAAGTAGCAACAATGGCGCATTGGAAGATCTGCAAGAAATATCATTTGCCTGCAGGGCAAGAACTGGTGAGATCATAAAATAGAGAAAGTCATAGAAAATGATAAAGTTAAAACTGCTCTGGGACTTCAGAATTCAAACAGACAAGCGCCTGCAACATAACACCCCAGACTTAACAATTGTCGATAAGAAAGACAAAAAAGTCTGGATGGTGGACGTGGCAGTGCCTGGAGACAGCAGAACAGACGAGAAAGAGCTGGAGAAGATCACAAAATACAAAGACCCACAAATGGAAATAGAACGACTTGGCAAAGGCAAGTAAGGGTGGTACCAATAGTCATAGGCGCCTCGGGTGCAATCCCAAAACAACTGGAGCACCACTTGGACACCATCATCGGCATTGAAAAATTCACCATTAGTCAATTGCAAAAGGCGGCCTTACTAGGAACTGCTTCCATCCTGCGACGAGATCTGCAATACCATCCAGCATCCACATCTGCCTATCCCAGGTCCTTGGGAAGGACTCGATAGGTAGACAAAAATGCCAAATCCAGTCTGAACATCTGGCTGACTGTGTGATGATCAATAGTAATAGTAATAGTAATAGAATTGGAAGGGATCTTGGAGGTCATCTAGTCTAGGGCTTTTCAACCAGTGGTACGGGTACCACCTGTGGTACATTGGCACCTGGCAGGTGGTACGCGACCATCCTAGAAAAGTGGCAGTGGGGGAGGGGAATGAGCTGAACCAGGGGCAGCATCGCACAAGCCGGAGCGAGAGACGGCTGGAGCTGCAGGGCTGTCGGGGCTCAGCGGAAGCGCCAAGATCAGCGCCAGGCTCCAGCTGGAGCTCGGCGCTGATCCCGACACTTCTGAGCCCAGAAGAAGCGCCAATCAGCTGGAATGTTGCAGCATCTCCAGGGTCTTCTGATTTACATTCAGATGCTTGGCAACTGATTCATGTTTACGACGGTCACAGTGTCCCAGGGTCATGCAAAGTGACCAAAACCTGCTGCAACCACCCAGCAGAGGGGGTTGGAATAAAAACCAAACACCCCCGCCCCCCGCTACCAATCCTCAACAGAAATGCTCACAACAGTGAAAACCTCAGACGGGGGGGGGGGGCAGGCAGGTGTCTTGCTTGGCTGTGGCTTGGGGGGCACTTTTTCCAGTGCAATTGTAACTTTGAACAGTTACTAAATGAACTGTTGTAAGTCGAGGACTACCTGTACTTCATCAATTTTTTCCTTTTTTTTTTTTTTTGGTCATCAAGTTTTTGACACCTTGCTAGGCGACTGGTGGTACTGGGACATTGCCATATCCTAAAAGTGGTACAATGGGTGAAAAGGTTGAAAAGCTCTGATCTAATCCAACCCCCTGCTCAGGCAGGAGACCCTATATCATTTCAGACAAATGGCTGTCCAGTCTCTTCTTAAAAACTTCCAATGTTGGAGCATTCACCGCTTCTGGAGGCAGGTTGTTCCACTGGTTAATTCTTTTGAGCCTTAAATTACTCAGAATCACAAAAGGAAATTGTTTCGGTTCTCTCCAAATAAGTTTAACTTGGCATCATGTTTTAGCTGGTGGAAGAGAAAGATTTCCAATTATTAAGTCAAAAGGCTTTAGTTTTAATGGGATTGCAAGGGCGTATTGCTCACTGCGCACATTGCTGACTTTGCAACTGTCTCACTTAGGAACAAAACAGTTGCTCAATTTGTGGTCGTAGGTTTGAGGACTACCTGTGCGATAAACATCAAATCAAAATTACTCGTCCTTCCACAGGGGAACCAATGTCAGCGAAAGAGACTGTTGATCTTACATCAATAAATAAAACCTGGCAAGGCTCCTGATCAGAATAAAGTGCCCGTCAAATTGCTGAAATGAATTCTGGGTTGGTGGGGGCTTGATCAGCATCCCTCTTCACCGCAATTGACAGCCCTGATTTAATACCTTCAGACCAGAATAGGGCTTCAATAGTTCCCCTAGGGAGAAGCAGAAGACCATGTCAATTATAGGCCAATTAGCTTATTATCAGTCCTGGGAAAACTTTACGTAAGACATTTAAGTGGAAAAAAAATTAATATCTTATATCGAAGAACGCTTCTGTTTTCCCAAATGCTCGGGCTGCATTTAGCAAAGGCAAATCAACCAATGGACCCGTGTGGCGGGAACCTAGCCAACTTAGCCTGGCAGGTAAATTATTTGCAGTTTTTATTGGATTTTTAAATCCGATTTGGATTCTGTTAATGGAGCTAAGTTGTTGTTGTTAGCTGCGAAGTCGTGTCCGACCCATCGCGACCCTATGGACAACATTCCTCCAGGCCTTCCTGTCCTCCACCATCCTCTGGAGTCCATCCAAGCTCACGCCTACTGCTTCAGTGACTCCATCCAGCCACCTCATTCTCTGTCGTCCCCTTCTTCTATTGCCCTCGATCTTTCCCACCATTAGGCTCTTCTCCAGTGAGTCCTTCTTTCTCATTAGGTGGCCAAAGTATTTGAGTTTTAGCTTCAGGATCTGGCCTTCTAAACAGCAGTCAGGATTGATCTCCTCTAGGACTGACCGGTTTGATCGCCTTGCAGTCCAAGGGACTCGCAGGAGTCTTCTCCAGCACCAGAGTTCAAAGGCCTCCATTCTTTGGCGCTCAGCCTTTTTTATGGTCCAACTTTCACTGCCATACATTGCAACTGGGAAGACCATAGCCTTGACTATACGCACTTTTGTTGACAGGGTGATGTCTCTGCTTTTTAGTGTGCTGTCTAGATTTGCCATGGCTTTCCTCCCGAGGAGCAAGCGTCTTTTAATTTCTTGGCTACAGTCCCCATCTGCAGTGATCTTGGAGCCCAGGAAAATAAAATCTGTCACTACCTCCATTTCTTCCCCATCTATTTGCCAGGAATTGAGAGGGCCAGATGCCATGATCTTAGTTTTCTTAATGTTAAGTTTCAACCCAAGTTTTGCACTCTCCTTCTTCACCTGCAACAAGAGGCTCTTTAGTTCTTCTTCACTTTCTGCCATTAGAGTGGTATCATCTGCGTATCTAAGGTTGTTGATATTTCTTCCGGCAATCTTAATTCCTGCTTTTGATTCATCTAGCCCAGCCTTTCTCATGATGTGCTCTGCATATAAGTTAAATAGGCAGGGCGACAGTATACAGCCTTGCCGGACTCCTTTCCCAATTTTGAACCAATCAGTGGTTCCATGTCCAGTTCTCACTGTTGCTTCTTGACCCGCATATAGGTTACTCAAGAGGCAAATAAGATGGTCTGGTACTCCCATCTCTTTAAGAACTTGCCACAGTTTGTTATGATCCACACAATCAAAGGCTTTAGCATAGTCAATGAAGCAGAAGTAGATGTTTTTCTGGAACTCCCTAGCTTTCTCCATGATCCAGCGTATGTTGGCAATTTGATCTCTAGTTCCTCTGCCTCTTCGAAATCCTGCCTGTACTTCTGGTAGTTCTCGATCCACATACTGCTGAAGTCTAGCTTGTAGGATTTTAAGCATGACTTTACTAGCATGAGAAATGAGTGCAATGGTGCGATAGTTTGAACATTCTTTGGCACTGCCTTTCTTTGGAATTGGAATGTAAACTGATCTTTTCCAATCCTGTGGCCACTGTTGAGTTTTCCAAATTTGCTGGCAAATTGAGTGTAGCACTTTTACTGCATTGTCTTTTAAGATTTTGAATAGCTCGGCTGGGATACTGTCACCTCCACTAGCTTTGTTGTTGCTCAGTTTTTCTAAGGCCCACTTCACTTCACATTCTAGGATGTCTGGCTCGAGGTCAGTGACCACCTCACTGTGATTATCAGGGACGTTAAGCTCATTCTTGTATAGATCTTCTGTGTAATTTTGCCACCTCTTCTTGATCTCTTCTGCCTCTGTTAGGTCCCTGCCATTTTGGTCCTTTATCATGCCCAGTTTTGCATGAAACGTTCCCTTCATTTCTCTAATTTTCTTGAAAAGATCTCTGGTCCTCCCTATTCTATTGTTTTCTTCTATTTCTTTGCACTGTTCATTTAAGAAGGCATTCTTATCTCTTCTAGCTATTCTCTGGAATTCTGCATTCAATTGGGCGTATCTTTCTTTTTCTCCCTTGCCTTTCGCTTCCCTCCTTTCCTCAGCTATTTGCAAAGCTTCCTCAGACAGCCATTTTGCTTTCTTGCATTTCTTTTTCTTTGGGATGGTTTTGGTTGCTACCTCTTGTACAATGTCGCGAACCTCTGTCCATAGATCTTCAGGCACTCTGTCTATCAGATCTAATTCCTTAAATCTATTTGTCACCTCTACTGTATATTCAACAGGGATATGATTTAATTCATACCTGAGCGGCCTAGTGCTTTTCCCTACTTTCTTCAGTTTAAGCCTAAACTTTGCAAGGAGAAGCTCATGGTCTGAGCCACAGTCAGCTCCTGGTCTTGTTTTTACTGACTGTATAGAGCTTCTCCATCTTTGGCTGCAGAGCACATAGTCAATCTGATTTCTGTGTTGACCATCTGGTGATGTCCATGTGTAGAGCCGTCTCTTGGGTTGTTGGAAAAGAGTGTTTGCTATCACCATCGTATTCTCTTGACAGAATTCTATCAGCCTGTGCCCTGCTTCATTTTGCACTCCAAGGCCAAACTTGCCTGTTATTCCGGTTATCTTTTGGCTTGCTACTTTAGCATTCCAATCCCCCATGATGATAAGAACATCATTTTTTGGTGTTAGTTCTATAAGGTGCTGTAGGGCTTCATAGAACCGGTCAATTTCATCCTCTTCAGCACTGGTGGTTGGGGCATAGACTTGGACTACTGTGATATTGAATGGTTTGCCTTGGATTCGAACTGAGATCATTCTGTCATTTTGAGGATTGTATCCCAGTATTGCTTTTCCTACTCTTTTATTGACTATGAAGGCTACTCCATTTCTTCTGAGGGATTCTTGCCCACAGTAGTATACCTGATGGTCATCTGAATTAAATTCACCCATTCCTGTCCATTTTAGTTCGCTGATACCTAAGATGTCGATGTTTAGTCTTGTCATCTCTTGTTTGACCACGTCCAGCTTTCCTTGATTCATGGATCTTACATTCCAGGTTCCTATGGAGAGAACATCTTTACAGCATCGGACTTTCCTTTCACCACCAGACACATCCACAGCTGAGCGTCCTTTCGGCTTTGGCCCAGTCGCTTCACTCTTTCTGGCGCTACTAGTACTAGCCCTCTGCTCTTCCCCAGTAGCATATTGGACGCCTTCCGACCTGAGGGGCTCATCTTCCAGCGTCATATCGTTTTGCCTTTTGGTACTGTCCATAGGGTTTTCATGGCAAAGATACTGGAGTGGGTTGCCATTTCCTTCGCCAGTGGATCACATTTTGTCAGAACTCTCGGCTATGACCTGTCCGTCTTGGGTGGCCCTGCACGGCATAGCTCATAGCTTCATTGAATTACGCAAGCCCCTTCGCCACGACAAGGCAGTAATCCATGAAGGGGAATGGAGCTAAACGCTGGGCTAAATTAGAGCGTCGGGTCCTCGACAGGCATCTCACGTAGATTCATACAGGCAGAACGTCAAGATAGGCTAGTGCAGGGGTAGGCAACCTCGGCTCTTTTATGACTCATGGACTTCAACTCCCAGAATTCCTGAGTCAGCACAGCTGACTTCAATTCTGGGAGTTGAAGTCCACAAGTCATAAAAGAGCCGAAGTTGCCTACCCAGAATGGAGCTGTATTCTGGGCCCTGAATTTATATAACTTCCATCAGAATGATCCAGAGTTCATGTTACTTCAGGCTGAGAGCCATTCTCCACCATTAGCCGAAAGGGGGGGGGAAGTGTTTTGTAATACTTGCAGTTCTACTTTGATAAACTAAATTGTGTATGAAGCATCTATTAGAGGCACTAAAGACTGCCAAAAAAAAAAATCAATTGCAAATCGACCATAAGGGACCTGGGAGATCATCTAGTCTAAACCCCTGCTCAAGCAGGCAACTTTATATCGTTTCAGATAAATGCCCTGTCCAATCCCTTTTTGAAAACCTCACAACTTCTGGAGGCAAGTTGTCCACAGACTGATCGTCAGGAAATTCCTCCCTAATTCTAGGTTGCTTTTCTCCTTGATTAGTTTCCATTCGTTGCTTCTTCTCCTGCCTTGGAGAATAGCTTGACTCCCTCTTCTTTGTGGCAGCTCCTGAGAGATTGGAAGGCTGCTATCCTGTCCCCCCTCGTCCTTCTCTTCATTAAACTACACATACCCAATTCCAGCAACCGTTCCCCATATGTTTTAGCCTCCAGTCCCCTAATCCTCTTTGATGCTCTTCTCTGCACTCTTTCCAGAGTCTTTAACATCTTTTTCATATTGTGGCGATCAAAATTGGATGTAATATTCTAGGTGTGGTCTTACCAAGGCTCTATAAAGTGGTACAAAGTATTCACATGACCTTGGTTCTATCTATCTATCTATCTATCTATCTATCTATCTATCTATCTATCTATCTATCTATCTGTCAGGACCCACCCCAATCCACGTCTTAGGAAGACAAAAACTCTTGGAGTCAGTTCTAGTCCAAAAGGAATTTTTACTAGGACATGCTTGGTTGTGGAAATACAAGACAGGACTTGGTATTGTTTTACAGATTGAAACTTTATAAAGGATTCCCAGTTCAACCCCCCCTTCCCTCAACCCCATTTGGTCAGCCCCCCATCATTCTACTTCGTGTCATCCCTTTCATGGGAAAAAGGGAACTTCGAATCTTTATGGTTATTGCCTTCTTCCTCTACAGATTCAAATGGAGACACAGGCCAGATGCCTCCTTCCTTAACCCTCCCCTTTGTTCCCCCAGTTCAAAAGGTTTCCCTTGGTCTTTGAAATAACCTAAGGCAGGCTGAAGCCACATCCGCTCCTCCTTCCTCGGGAGATGGCAGAATCCGGGGGGGGGGGGAATAATGTTTTAAACATACATTTATGAATGTGATATAAATGGATTCTGACACTATCTATCCTACTTTACTTTACTTTACTTTACTTTACTTTACTTTACTTTACTTTACTTTACTTTACTTTACTTTACTTTACTTTACTTTACTTTACTTTACCCTGTTTATTTTCCAGAGGTATGATATCAGGATTTTATTGTATTAAATAGAGATTAGGAGAATTTTTAGTACAGGAGTCAATGACTGAAGCCAAAGTCTCATGTTCATTTTTCGGAATCATTTCCAGATATAATTTCCAGTTCCCTAAATATCCAGATCATTTATACTTAAGTAAATGCAGAATAACTTCTTCAAAGTTTAAATGCATTTCCATCAAATATGCTACGTGGTAGATTTCAAACATCCTCCATCTCTCAAAAGTTTGAGCCTGTAATGGTTATTGATCTTGAAACGGTGGATCATATTTAATGCTACTGTGAATTTTATAAGAGTCTTTGGCAGGAAGTTAACTGGCCTACTTTAAAATCAAAACTCGGAAGAGATATTTCAGAGGTGTCTTAAAATGATACTTGCAGATTACAGAAGGAACAGCCAAATGTTTAACTATGGCTATAAGAACAAGGTTGTCAGTAGTAAAGCAATTTATTGGGTTCTAAGCATTTTGCAGAGGTAAAACATTTCACTCACCAAATTGTTTTAATGTTAATGTTCATCTTTAGACTGTATTTGTAACTTGCATTTGCTCCTTTGGCTATAAATAAAAATGGAGTGACAGACTGACTGATTGATTGATGGGCTGTGTAAAAGCTTAGTCCTCAGCGAGAAGGTTAGTCCATGTTTAGAAATATGATGTCAATCTGACATTGTATACAGGTGATTGCCCAAGTAGCCATTATATATTGTTTCAACAAACCAATATAGACCAGGAGAACAAATTGTACAGTACATTTATAACCCAACATTGAAGTTAGAGCCGCTGTCTAGTCAGGGCCTCCCAGCATAATTTGGTCCTGTCATTCACTGGGACCTGGTGATCAGAGCAGGCTCTGTTTTGGACCATCAAATCTCCTTTCAGCTCCTAAATGCTTCTGCTAACCCTCAACATCTTCCATTCTCCCTTGTCCTCTTTCTAAGGAGAAGGAATAACAGAATGATAGAAGAGAGCTTGGAAGTCTTCTAGTCCAGCTCTCTGTTCAAGCAGGAAACTTTATATCTTCCCAGTCAAATGGCTATCCAGTCTCTTCTTAAAAGCCACCAGTGTTGGAGCACTCATCGCTTCTAGTGGCAAGCAGTTCCACTGGTTAATTGTGCTTACTGTCAGGAAATTCCTCCTTAGTTCCAGGTTGCTTCTCTCCTTGATGAGTTTCCATCTGTTGCTTCTTGTCCTGCCTTTGGGCGCTTTGAAGAAGAGGTGGACCCGTTCTTCTTTTGGGCAGCCCCTCAAATATTGGAAGACGGCTATAGTGTCACCTCTACTCCATTAGACTACCCAATTCTCTCAACTATTCAGAATAACAGAGCTGGAAGGGACCTTGGAAGTCTTCTGGTCCATGATTTCTGGAGGCAGGTTGTTCCACTGGTTAATTGTTCTCGCCGTCAGGAAGTTTCTCCTTAATTCCAGGTTGTTTCTCTTTTTGGTCAGTTTCCATCCGTTGATACTTGTTTTGGAGAATAGTTTGACACCCCCCCTCCTCTTGGGGCAGCTCCTCAAATACTGGAGTAACTGCTATCCTGTCTCCCCTATTTCTTCTTTTCTCTAGACTGGCCAAACCCAAGTCCTGCAGCCGTTCTTTTTAAGTTTTAATCTCCAGGCCTTGGATCATCTTAGTTGCTCTTCTCTGAATTTTTTCCAAGCTCTCAACATCTTTTCTGTGATATGGTGATCAAAATTGGCTGCAGTATTCCAGGTGTGGTCTTACTAGGGTTTTATAAAGCGGTACTAATATCTCATGTGATCTTGATTCTATGCCTCTGTTTACCCATCCCAGGATTGTGTTAGCTTTTTTGGCTGCTACAGCACATGACTGACTCACGGCCAAGTGATCGTCCACTCGGACTCCGAGGTCCATCTCCTAGTTATTGTATTTGATCCAGGTCTCACCCAATCTCTACTTAGGCCTTTGGCTTTTCCTGCCTAGGGGTAAAACTTTTCTTGCTTTTCTCCACGTTGAAACTCATTTTGTTGGATAAGGCCCATGGTTCAAGTGGGTCAAGATCTTTTTGGATCCTGAGTTGGTCTTCTGGGGTGTTGGCTACTCCTGACATTTTGGTGTCATCTGCAAATTTGATGAGTTTCCCCTTCTACTCCCTCCTCTAAGTCATGGATGAAGATGTTGAAGAGTTTACTGGGCCTAAGACGGAGCCTTGTGGTGCCCCACTGCTAACTTCTCTCCATGTGGACGTGGTGCCCTTGAGGACTACTCGCTGAGTACGGTTTGCCAGCCAGCCACAGATCCATCTGGTGGTGATGCTGCCTATCCCAGATTTTTCTAGCTTGCCAAGGAGTAGATTGTGGTCTACTTTATTAAATGCCTTACTGAAGTCTAAGTATACGACCTCCACAGCATTTTGCTGGTCATCTAGTGTAGTCACTTTGTTAAAGAGTGAAACAAGATCTCCCTTCCCCTTTTCCAGATAAAAGAGGGTTTTTACCCCAAGGCAAAATGTGGAATAGCTGGATCAGAGAACCGAAACGGAGGGAAATATGGCTTTTCTGTCTTCCAGAGAGAGAGAACAAAAGAGAGAAGGGGGGGGGGAGGAGAGACAGAGAGTGACAGAGAGGGAGAGAGAGAAAGAGGGAGAGAGAAAGAGAGAGAATGAACAAGAGAAAGAGAGAGAGAGAGAAAGAGAGGAAAATCACCAGGGACAGCTCTCCGCTGCCTTCATTCTCAAGGATGGAATAACTTGTCTCTTGCAATAAATCTCAGCATGAAGTGATGAATCGCCAGGAATATAAATCTGTGGTCCTACCAGAGGTGGAGACAAGAGCCCAATGCTGGCTTCTCTGCAGGCTTTCTTCCAGACACATCGTCCCAAAGGAGTAGCCACAATTCTTGGCTGCCGTCGGCGGAGCTGGGACAGAGGAGGCTGTATCCTTCTCTGATCTTGGCCTGCAGTGGCTTAGACTCCCTCCCGCCCACCCCTTGTGGCTTCTACTTACATTTGCTACGTAGGTGCTGGAGCATGTAGGTGTTAAGAGAAAGTGGGACGTTGCTTTGCTGCTTTGAAGAGCCTCGTTCCCTATATTGTTAATAAAAAACACAATGACTCATTGGCCGGCTCCGTCTGCTGATTCTAGACCTTACAAGCAAAACCTCTTAAACGCTGGGAGCAGCTCCGCCACGGGAATGCTGGCACAGAAACGATGAGCCACCTCCCCCCTTGGAGGACTGCTGGCACCGCTGCTGAAGATGGGCCCAAGAAACAAAAAAGGCACTTGGAGTTACTTCCAAGTAGTTCCTTTACCGTGGTTCACCTACAGACAGCATCTTGCCGGAAATGAGTAACTCTGTCTGCATAACTAGAGATTAAGGACCAGGGGTGACATGACGGCAGCCTTCCAATATCTCAGGGGTTGCCCCAAAGAAGAGGGAGTCAAGCTCTTCTCCAAACTGCCAAAGAAGCCGGGGATGGAAACCAATCAAGGAAACAAACAACCTGGAACTAAGGAGGAACTTCCTGACAGTGAGAACAATTAACCAGTGGAACAACCTGCCACCAGAAGTTGTGAACGCTCCAACACTGGAAGTCTTTAAGAAGAGACCAGACAGCCCTTTGTCTGAAATGGAATGGGGTTTCCTGCCTGAGCAGGGGGTTGGACTAGATGACCTCCATGGTCCCTTCCAACTCTGATTCTATTCTATTCTATTCTATATTCTATTTTCTATTTTCTATTCTCTTTTCTATTCTATTCTCTTTTCTGTTCTCTTTTCTTTTCTCTGTTCTGTTCTGTTCTGATCTATATTTCTCTATTCTATTTTCTATTCTATTCTGAATTCAATTCCATTCTATTCTATTATATTCTATTCTCTATTCTATTCTATTCTATTCTATTCTTTATTCTATTCTATTCTATTCTATTCTTTATTCTATTCTATTCTATTCTATTCTCTATTCTATTCTATTCTATTCTATCCCATCCCATCCCATCCCATCCCATCCCATCCCATCCCATCCCATTAACCACACAGGGGATGTGCCAATTCAGTCATCTGTGGCTCACTCAGTAAACAGTGGTTAAGCCAACCATGTCTTAGTCTCATTGTGTAAACCAGATTGCAAGGTGAAGAGCAGATCCGGCAATTTTAAATGTTGTGTTGGTTTTTTGCTCAATATTCCAGGAGAAGGAGGGTGTAAGGATGACTAATTGGGATATTATGGGAAAGAGCTATTAAAGGAAGCAACAAATAAATCTCAGCATCCCCATGGAAACCATTAACAATTTAGGTGCTTCTCTTATCTGGGCTGGCCTGCCATGAATCCAACATCCAACAAGATGCCTATGGAGATTCTCCGTCCTCCAGGTGCTGGTTGTCCCAAAGTTGCTTTTTCAGGAGGCCACTGGACTTCCTTGTTTTTTCTTTGAAGATGTTTTGCTTCTCCTCCAAGAAGCTTCTTCAGTTCTGACTGGATGGTGGGGAATGGAAGGATTGATACTTCTTGCAGAAAAGCTGGTCATTTGCAATTTTAGAGGGTCGTTGAGGCCACCTGGAGGTTTTACCTGTGTCCTCTGGGTCACCTGAGTGGTGCAAATGGGTGTTTTACTCCTGATTTCCTGTGCTTGACACCTAGATCTCAAAGTTGCCAGGTTTGAAAAATGCTGGCTTAGAACAATCTGCACAAATCGGGTGTGTGGACTTTTCCCTATCTTGTGCTGTCTCATAATTGCTCACTCCAATCTAGATTGAAGGGAATAACAGAATAAAAGAGTTGAGAGGGACCTTGGAGGTCATCTAGTCCAACCCCCTGCTCAGCCCGGAAACCCTATACCACTCCAGACAAATGGCTCTCCAGTCTCTTCTTAAAAACTTCCAATGTTGGAGCATTTACAGCTTCTAGTGGCAGGTTGTTCCACTGGTTAATTGTTCCCACTGTCAAGGAAATTTCTCCTTAGTTCCAGGTTGCTTCTCTCCTTGATGAGTTTCCATCCGTTGCTTCTTGTCCTGCCTTCTGGTGCTTTGGAGAATAGCTTGACTCCCTCTTCTTTGGGGCAGCCCCTGAGATACTGGAAGGCTGCTATCATGTCACCCCTTGTCCTTCTCTTCGTTAAACTAGACTTACCCAATTTCAGCAACTGTTCCTTATATGTTTTAGCCTCCAGTCCCCTGATCATCTTTGCTGCTCTTCTCTGCACTCTTTTTAGAGTCTCAAAATCTTATTTACATCGTGGTGACCAAAACTGGATGCCGTATTCCAAGTGGGCTCTTGGTGAGGTCTTACAAAGAGGTATTAAGACTTGATGAGTTCCCCTTCTACTCCCTCCTCTAAGTCATTGATGAAGAAATTGAAGTTTACTGGGCCTCAGATGGAGCTTTGCGATACCCCACTGCATACTTCCCTCCGTGTGGATGTAGTGCCGTTAAGGACTACTCATTGAGTATGGTTTGCCAGCCAGCTACAGATCTATCTGGTGGTGATTCCAATTTTTCTCCATAATTGCTCTATATGATCAACTAAATTTTCTACTTGGGCTTTTATTTCTTCAGAGATTCCGGAAAATCCTGCCCAAGTGGCACAGAATACTTTGGCTTTGGAGCTGAAACACAGCAGAGAATACGCTGGGCACTGAAACCTGGTGCCGACCTGCCCCCTGCTGGCCATGCCCAGGAAGTACACCCTGTGATTATTTGGGTTCCCAGGATGTTAAAGCTGGCTCATGGACGGATGGAAAAAGCGGTGGGAATTTTATTAATTCATTTATTTATATCTCATATTTCTTAAATGCACATCTTCCTCAGAGAGGGTCTGATTTGCCATCAGAAGAGGCAAAGCTGAACATTTTAATCGGGGGGGGGGGGGGAAATACCACTGGAAGAGAATCTTTGCAATTCAGAATGGAACGGTGCGGCCCTGCGCTTGGTGGTTTTCTTGCAAATCTTTCGTGACCCAACTAGGGAACGTCATCAGTGCTAGAAGGGAGAGGTTTGGTGGAAAGGAGGGGGGTGAGGAAGATCACTATGGGGTCCTTCATGGTGGTCTCAGAGCTGGGCTGTTTCCTTGGATATATTTTATGACCCAACTAGATAACATCATCAGTGATGGAAGGGAGGGGGGTTTGCAGGGGTGGGGGGAGAAAAGGGTTGTGGGGTCCTGGGTGCTCTCTGAGCTTGGTTGTTTTGCACAGTCATTGGCACTGATGATGTTCCCTAGTTGGGTCATGAAACATCTGCAAGAAAACCAAACTCAGAGAGCACCAAGGACCCCACAGTCCTCCTCCTCCTCCTCCTCCTCCTCCTCCTCCTCCTCTCTGCAACCCCCCCTCCCTTCTAGCACTGATGACATTCCCTATCTGGGTCACGAAACGTCTGCAAGAAAACCTCCCAGCTCAGAGAGCATCCAAATTTACTCTCTCCTGTTGGCGATCAACATATTATGCCAGCCCACAGAAAAGGATTTGCGCGGGGACCGAGTGAAAAAGCATCGTGTGAATGCACCTGATGACTTGTGAAAAGTTGGTGTTATCACCAAGAGGACCTTGTAATAAACACTTTGGCGGGTGTGATTTTTCTTCCTGGAGGATTGTCTATTTTTAAAAATGAAGCCCTCTTGGGAAGATTGGGAGAATTGGGGGACCAGTGAACAAAACTAGAGTTTGGCTCTATTTACAAAAAGCACCATTAAGTTGGCCAGCTTGAAGGCCTGGTGTGTGATTGACGCAACCTGCAAAGCTCCACGAGGTCTAGCTTCAGGGTAGACTTTTTCCCCAGCTCAGCACGCAGGGAAGCCATCCCTTAGCCTGAGTTAGTTCAACGCACCAGGCAAACTCAGAACGTGGTTAAGCCCATTGTGTGAAGCCAATAAAACCTTGTCTGTTTGTCGTAGTGGCTGTTCAGTCCCGTATGACCGCAAGATACGCAACCCGTTCCTTTTGTTGGCTTTAACTTACCCGACCGGAAGAGCAATTGCAAGTAATCCTCGACTTACGCCTGTTCATTTAGTGACTGTTCAAAGTTGCAACCTCACTGAAAAAACTGACTTATGACCGTTTTTCACGCGACTGTGGCAACATTCAAGGTGCTGGTGATGACCTACAAAGCCCTAAATGGCGAGGGTCCGGGATATCTGAGAAAACACCTGCTGCCAGCATCGAGCTCCCTTCGTCCTGTGCGAAGGGTCTTCTCAGGGTACCGCCGGTAAAAGATTGCCGGCGGACAATACCCAGCGGGAGGGCCTTCTCTGTGGGTGCACCGGCCCTCTGGAATCAGCTGCCCGTAGAGCTGCCCCCGACCTTCGCTCATTCCGCCGGGACCTGAAGACCTGGCTCTTTGAGCTTTCTGGCCTGGTCTGAGCGTATTAATTGGGATTTTAACTGTTTTTTTTAACTGGGGTTTTATTGCAAGGTTTACATAATTCTTTTAATTGATTTTAAGTTTTGTAACTATTGTATCTGTTTTTAAATAACCTTGTGAACCGCCCTGAGTCCTACGGGAGAAGGGCGGTATATAAATTGAATAAATAAATAAATAAATAAATAAATAAATAAATAAATAAATAAATAAATAAATAAACAAACATTCCCACGGTCACGTGATCAAAATTCAGATACTGGGCCACTGACTCGTATTTATCACAGTCGCAACATCCCAGGGTCCCGTGATCCCCTTTGGCGACCTTCTGACAAACAAAGTCAAGGGAGAAGCCAGATTCACTTAACAACCGGGTTACATACTTAACAACTGCAGTGATTCACTTAGCGACCGTGGCAAGAAAGGTCATAAAATGGGGCAAAACTCACTTGACAAATGTCTCACTTAGCAACAGAGATGTTAGGCGCAACTGCTGAGGACTGCCTGAAGGTCTTTATGAATCTGTCAAAGGCTCCCACCTTCCAGAAAACGGGGCGGGGTGGGGGGGAGCACGCCCTGGCTCAATTTTTATTTGTATTTTTTTTAGAAAGTCGGGGCGGGGGGGGGGGAATTGCTGCTGCAACTTAAGAACAGGGGAAAAAACTCACCTCCTCTTTTCCTGTTGCAGATTCAGGCATGGAAGCCGGCTCAACTCGCCCAGAATGGAGTCACAAGGAAGCGCAGGTAGTCCCTGACTTACAACGGTTCACTTAGTGACCATTTGAAGTTACAATGGCATTGGGGGAGAAACAGACTGATGACCGTTTCTTCGCACATACGACCGCTGCAGCTTCCCTACGGCACATGAACAAAATTCAAACGCTCGGAAACCGACTCACATTTATGACGGCTGACATGTCCCCGTGGTGAGGGTGGGGGTCACGTGATCCCCTTTTGCGACCTTCTGACAAGCGACGTCAATGGGGGAAGCCGGATTCACTTAAGGAGCATGGGACTAGCTTATCAACTGCAGCGATTCATTGAACGACTCTGGGAAGGGAGGTCGTAAAATGGAGGAAAATTCACTTAACAAATGTCTCACTCCTAAGTGGAGGACTTCCCGTAGAGGGTTTCCTGCCTGAGCAGGGGGTTGGACTAGATGACCTCCAAGGTCCCTTCTAAATTATTGTTGTTGTTGTTGTTGCTGCTGCTGCTGCTGCTGTTATCCCACAAGCTGTTCTCTGTTGGAAACAGCAACCACAACTCCCCTTGGTTGTGCCTAGACCCCTAGGCTGCAAGGGACCTTGGAGGTCTTCTAGTCCAGCCCTCTGCTCAAGAGGAGAGGGCTGGACTAGAAGACCTCCAAGGTCCCTCAAGAGGAGAGACTCAGCTGGCTGGGGACAATTGGAATTGTAATCCAACAGGAATTCAGGCTGGGGAAAGGGTGTGCTACACACCCATCCTTTTTTGTATCAGCCATTTGCTATATATTATATACACACTGTTCTCAGATATTTAGGGAGCTGGAAAATATATCTGTAATCTATTCCACAAGACTTCAGATGTAGCCATTAGCTCCTTATTGGCCATATCAAAAACAGAAAACAAAACTAAAGTACAGGATTTAAATTCAGGATAAGATAGATCAAAGGGAAACACAGTAATAAAATGTTGTTGTTGTTAGCTGCGAAGTCGTGTCCGACCCATCGCGACCCTATGGACAATGTTCCTCCAGGCCTTCCTGTCCTCCACCATCTTCTGGAGTCCATCTAAGCTCACGCCTCCTGCTTCAGTGACTCCATCCAGCCACCTCCTTCTCCGTCGTCCCCTTCTTCTCTTGCCCTCAACCTTTCCCAGCATGAGGCTCTTCTCCAGTGAGTCCTTCCTTTTCATTAGGTGGCCAAAGGATTTGAGTTTCCGCTTCAGGATCTGGCCTTCTAAAGAGCAGTCGGGGTTGATCTCCCCTAGGACTGACCGGTTTGATCGCCTGGCAGTCCAAGGGACTCGCAGGAGTCTTCTAATAAAATACGTGTCTTAATTACAAAGAATCAACATTCAGGCAGATAAATCTCCTTGAAAGGATCCCTCAGCCTGTTTGATAGGATGGGCCTTTTGGTCCAGGACCCTAAGCTATAAACTTAGCACTTCCGCCCTTAAGAATTGCATCAAACTCATGAAGAGGTATTTTTCAGTTTGGAAACTCATTTTGTTCTTAGCCAGCTGATAAAAAGATCCATCTTTTGCTACCGATGCCTAGGATTTTCTGTTTACAAAACTCCCTTGCCTGGGAGGCTGTTGAGGTTAAATAGTGGAAGGAAAAGCCAAAATTACGTGAAAGATTTTTAACAAGTTGGCTGTGTCACGTCCACTGAACTGAGCCTTTTGCCAGCATGTGAAAATGTTCATTATTAATTGGATGTATACAGTATATGAAGGGATGCGGTGGCTCAGTGGGTTAAGACGCTGAGCTTGTCGATCAGAAGGTCGGCAGTTTGGCGGGTCGAATCCCGAGGAGTGAGCGCCTGTTACGCGTCCCAGCTTCTGCCAACCTAGCAGTTCGAAAGCAGGTAAAAATGCAAGTAGAAAAATAGGGACCACTCCGGTGGGAAGGTAACAGCGTTCCGTGCGCCTTTGGCGTCTAGTCATGCCGGCCACATGACCACGGAGACGTCCTCGGACAAGCGCCGGCTCTTCGGCTTTGAAACGGAGATGAGCACCAGCCCCTACAGTCGGAAACGACTAGCACGCATGTGTGGGGGAACCTTTACCTTTTTATACAGTATATATGGAATGGGTACTGAGCTTAAATGGACTCCAGAAGAGGGTAGAGGACAGGAAGGCCTGGAGGAACGTTGTCCTTAGGGTCACAATGGGTCGAACACGTCTTCGCAACTGACGACAAGAACAACACCTGTCTCTGTTCTGATCACAGGAGCTGCCACGTTCTTATCCATTCTCAGGATGCTTCTTTTTTTTTAAAAAAGGGGGGGTCTGGACTTGTTCAAATGAAGTGGCGCTTGTAATACTTGCAACTCCAGATAGAACCCTAGAGCAGGAAGGGACCTTGGAGGTCTTCTAGTCCAACCCCTTGCTCAAGGCAGGAGTCCTTGTTCCTTTCCAGACAAATGACTGCCCAGTCTCTTTTTAAAAACTTCCAGTGAAGGAGCATTCACAACACTGGGAGGCAGGCGGCTCCATTATTCATTGTTCCCACTGTTCTAAGTTGGGTCTCCCTCTGATGAGTTTCCATCTGTTGCTTCTTCTCCTGGCAGACAAGCCCACCCCCTCTTCTCTGGGACAGCCCCTCAGGTACTGTAGGATAGTTATCGAGCCCCCTCCCCAATCCTTCTCTTACTTAGACTGGACATACCCAGTTCCTGCAACCATTTCATTATATGTTTTAGCCTCCTGTCTGAGAGCCTCAAGGCTCTCCTCCTTGAGCAGGGGGCTGGACTAGAAGACCTCCAAGGTCCCTTCCAGATTCTATTCTATTCCTTATTCTATTCTATTCTGCATTCTCTTCCCTTCCCTTCTATACTCTACATTCTATAATCTTCTTTGTTGCTCTTCTCTAAGCACTTTCTAGAGTCTCAATGTCTTTTTTACATCGTGACCAAAACTGGATGCCGTATTCGTGACTTGCAGACTTCAACTCCCAGAACGGCTGGCTGAGGAATTCTGGGAGTTGAAGTCCACAAGTCTTAAAAGAGCCAAGCTTCCCCAACCCTGGTCCATGGCATCATGGACAATAACGGTCCAGCCGTCAGGAGCTGGAGGACTCGGGTCAAAAGAAACTTTTCCTTCTCCAGCTTGGCAAAATGGGTCCAAGAGAGATCCATCCCCTGGCATGTCCCTCTACCAAACCATCTTCTGCCAAGGGGACATTTAGGGTGACAAATTCATGGATGGATCCAGCAGAAAGCAGCTGCAGATCCCACCAGAAAATTGTCAAAGCGGGCAGGACAGAACCGATAGCCTCATCAAGAACCACGCGGCTTTGAAAAAGGGGGGAGACGCAAACATACACACACACACACACTCACACTCTTTCAATCAATCCAGCCATCCACGCACGTTCAAAGCCAGAGGTCTTCAAACATGGCCCTTTTATGACTTGTGGACTTCAACTCCCATAATTCCTTAGCCAATGTACCTGGCTGAGGAATTCTGGGAGTTGAAGTCCACAAGTCATACAAGGACCAAGTTTGAAGATCCCTGTTCAAAGCCATCACTAGGGCCAGTTCGGGCAAGTGCCTCCTCCTGGTGACAAATTCTCTTTCGGTCAAAGGGCCTGTTGAAGTCCCATTTATATCCCGCCCTTCTCCGAAGACTCAGGTGATTGCACTTTGAATTTCAGAAATGACTTTTCTTAAAAAAAAAAAAAATACCCCAGGAGGCTCAGCCAACGCAACCAGAGGCTTTTAGGCCGAGTGAAAATCTCTACAGCTCGCCTGGCCTGAAAACCCGAATTGGCCCTGGCTCAAAAAAAAATAAGATACTTTTCAGAATCCTGGAAAGCGGAAATATCCGAGTGTGTTTCTTGCCAGTATTTTTGGCTTCTCCAAGATGAGTGTGTTTCCCCTGCACACACACACTTCTGTTCTCTCTACATTTCTTCCAGCCATCTTCCCGGCTGAAAGATGCTTTTCCCAAAAAGCAACTGGAGTTTTTGTTTCGTTTTTCCCTTGAAAGCATTTCGCTTCTCATCCAAGAAGTTTCTTCGGTTCTAAGTTACAACCGAAGAAGCTTCTTGGATGAGGAGCGGAATGTGCTACTGAGTGTGGCTGGCTCTCTGTTTATGCACAGTGGCCTGGCCTGCCAATGTTAGGGTGGGTGGGTGTTTCCCCCCACGCAACTTGGTAGTTCCTGGATTGTCTTCTGTTTATTTGTCTGGTGTTAATCCCTGCTTATTCACCAATGAGGTTCCCTAGTTGGGTCATGAAAAATCTGCAAGACAACCACCAACTTCAGAGAGCACCAAGGACCCCACAGTCCCTTCCTCCTCCTCCTCCTCCTCCTCCTGCAAATCCCATTCCTTTCTACCACTGATGATGTTCCCTAGTTGGGTGATGAAACGTCTGCAAGAAAACCACCCAGCTCAGAGAGCACCAAGGACCCCACAATCCTTTCCTCCTCCTCCTCCTCCTCCTCCTCCTCCTCCTCCTCCTCCTCCTCCTCCTCCTCCTCCTCTTCCTCCTCCTCCTCCTCCTCCCTTCTAGCACTGATGAAGTTCCCTAGTTGGGTCATGAAAGGTCTGCAAGGAAACCACCAGGAGCAGAAAGCCAAAAGGACCGGTCATTTCAACCTTGAGCTACAAATATCCTTTATTGACACGAAGGAAGGCGAAGGTCCCAAATATTCTACAAATATTTGGTGGGGCTGAGATTCTTTGGCTGATCTGTTTACTGTCTGCTTCATTGGCAGTTTCTTGACTGGGGTGTTGTATACTTGATTGTTGGTCTGAGGTTAACCTTGGAGTTAATCTGTGCCAGGGGCCTTCAAACTTGGCCCTTTTATGACTTGTGAACTTCAGTTCCCAGAATTCCTCAGCCAGGCACGCATTCTGGGAGTTGAAGTCCACAAGTCATGAAGGGGCCAAGTTTGAAGACCCCTGAATTGTATGCTGATCTGGGTGCGGACTGCTGGTGGAGAGGTGTGCGGGTAATAATAATAATAATAATATAGTAGTAGTAGTAGTAGTACTAATAATAGTAATATTTTTTATTATTTCATTATATCTTTTATTTGTTCATGTTTAATGAATAAGAAATAATATAGTAGTAGTAATACTAATTTTTTTATTAATTTTATTATATCTTTTATTCGTTCATGTTTAATGAATAAGAAATAATATAGTAGTAATACTAATACTATTTTTTATTTTTTATTAATTTTGTTATATCTTTTATTTGTTCATGTTTAATGAATAAAATAATAATAATAATAGTAATAATAATAATAATAAATTAATAAAGATGATGATGTTGGAAGGGACCTAGAGGTCATCTAGTCCATCCCCCTTCCTTTTGTTCCCTGTTGGGCTGGTTGATAGATACCCTAATCAAGGAACTGCCAAAGAGCCAAGGGCAAACAGCACAACTAAAGAAGCTACAAATATTCCCTTCTCTAGGTGTTGTTAAAATTTTAATATCCTGACTGCTGTGGGCCGGACTTCTCTTGACGGGTTTTTCCCAGCCCACCAGGACACATTTAGGAGTTTTTACTTCTCCTCCACCTTCTGAACTTCTGCCTACCCTCCGCCGTGTAACCCATGAAACCCCCCCCCCTTAACTTTTGATGCTTCACAAATACTTTTGACGGGATAAAGCAGCGCTGAAGGAGAGCAGGCAATAAAAACATCCCAGCTGCCCATTTGGAAAGAACAAAACACTCTCGGAGGCCGATAAAGAGATCGTTATCGAAATAAAACCATATTCAGAAAGGAAACGACAGACGCGTCAAACCAAAAAACAAGAACCAGGCAATACATTGGCCGTCTTCCGGACGGCGTCACAAGATGAGACTTTTAAAAAGTAACGTGGGGAAAAAAAATAACATAATATTTCAAGAGCAGAGTGAAATCTAGGCAAGGTGGGGGCTCTTACAATTTGGCCTGGAGATTTTAATTTATTTATTTTTTTCCCAGCAGCAAAGAGTGTGACGATAAAAAACGCACCAGTTACATTAAAAGCCGTCGCCCTTGCCTGGCGCCCACCCCCAACAACGCAAACAACACAACATTGTGTGGGTCACAGTCCAATAGAGCTGGTGGGCTCCCGATGGAGAAAAGCGTTGAAGGCACTTTCAATCTGCAGGTGACATTCAGCTAGGCTTCATCATTTCCAAAACCAGCTTTTTTTTAAAACACATTTCAAATTCTGAAAGATCAAATAATTATGAGTGTTCTCCCTCCTGGTTTCTGAAACATAATGACTTGTTTTTTTAAAAAGGTTCATTTTGCTGTAATATTTCAAAAGTACTGGGATTTGATGTCCACGCTGTAGCTTAAGATGTGTTCTAAATCAGTTGAGGCCAGTGTATTCTCAATTTCAACAACTTGAAGGTGAGTGGACTTCAACTCCCAGAATTCCCCAGGCAGCAATGCTGGCTGAGGAATTCTGGGAGTTGAAGTCCAGTCATCTTCAAGTTGTTAAGACTGAGACAGACTGATCTGGCAATACTCATCCGTGGCCTAGATCAGGGGTCTTCAAACTTGGCCCTTTGATGACTTGTGGTGTGCCTGGATGAGGAATTCTGGGAGTTGAAGTCCACAAGTCATCAAAGGGCCAAGTTTGAAAAAAAACCCCGGCCTAGATTCACACATCCCGTTTAACCAGGTTAGTAAAAAAAAAAAAAAAATCCACATTGACCCAATTTGCTAAACTGGATTGTTTTTTTTTTTAAAAAAAAAATCTTGCTTGTCTTCTCTTGTGGTTTAAATGTGCTGAGTGAATCCAGCATGCTTGGTCCCTACACGACACCCTGTATTTTGTAAGACCCGTAAAAGATTTATTACAAATTGAACAATAAAAATTTCAGGAACCATGTGAAGCATCGGGGGGGGGGGGGGGGTTGTAAGAAGTTGGTTGAGGGCCCTCAAGGCCTCCTTTGCAGCATTTGAAGTTGGGGCGTAACTTCTGTGCTCCTTCTCTGGCTGTTAAAAACTAAATCTACAAAATAAAATTAAATTAAAACAGACCTGAGTAATCATTATTTATCCCAAACGATGTTTCTAACCTGTGTATTTATGAGTCAGTGGAAATATGTATATATATATATATTAAAAAAAAAAAAAAACCTCAAGAAGTCAACTAATGTCGTTCCTGTCCTTCAGGAAATGTTTGGAAAAAGAGAAAGGTCTAACCTAAAATGTAAAAAAATAACAAAAAACTGTTGGGTCCCTCCTAAAATGACACAGTGTTTCCCAGAAAAAAAAATTCAATTTTTCTTTCCCAGAAGAGGACATGGACATCTCTCTTTCATTTCTGGAAGTCTTCCTTTCTCAAGAGAAGCAATAGCGCTCAGAACTCCAGGAGAAAGACATGCTTGGAGAAACATCTCCAGAAGTTTGAGATTGGTCCACTCCAGAGACACACTGACCCATTTTGACCACAGAACCACAATCCTAGCCACCTGAATGTCTCTTCTGTGGAAGCTTCATGATGTGAAGACCACCAGCTTCCTGGCTGTCTGATTCCACGCTTCCCTGGACCTTCCTCTGGTGTCCGTCTGGCCATCTTACTACTCTTGTGCTATGGACACGAAGCCAGGTCTGGAAGCTCGAAAGAGATTCTCGGGGTGCAGGTGGGGGGTGCAGAATTGCCCAAAGGCTACACGAGAGAGAGAGAGAGAGAGAGAGAGAGAGAAGAGAGAAGGAGAACGTTGCCCTACAACAGGCTGAAGGAGGAGGAACTGTCCGTGGACATTTTCCTGCTGGGAAGGAAGTGGCCTCGTTGGAGAAGGAAGAAGCGTCAGAAACTCTCTTGGAAGAAATGCAAAAAAGCCGGCTACGCTGGAAAGTCAGTATCTACGGAAAAAGAAAGTCGACGGTGGCTTTCTCCTACTGCTTATAGTGGTGACCTGTGAACAAACAAGAAAAGAAATATGAAATCAGCCAAGCAAAATCAAATTAAGGTGTGTAATTTTGCTGCACTTCCTATCTGTGCCTCACAATAGAATGGAATGGAATGGAATGGAATGGAATGGAATGGAATGGAATAGAATAGAATAGAATAGAATAGAATAGAATAGATATTGGATATAGAATAGATATTGGATATAGAATAGATATTGGATATAGAATAGAATATAGAATAGAATATGGAATATAATAGAATAGAATATGGAATAGGATAGGATAGAATAGAATAGAATAGAATAGAACAGAATAGAATAGAATAGATA
>JAKJMR010017365.1:281312-298154 GCA_024449315.1 Daboia siamensis | reverse complement strand
AAACTCTTGTTCAGCCAAATTCCTATTTCTTTGCCCAGTTATATCTTATTTAGGTTGTAACCTAAATAAGACATACTGTAACTAGCCAAAGAAATTCATAGATTGTAATATCTGAAATTTTCACTTGCACGGGTAATTAATATACTGTTATATTAGTGTACTTTATATTTTATTTGTTATTTTCTCTTTGTTATGCTGGTATTTTATCTCATCTATTTGATTTTACTTTTGTGTCGTTACTTTTTTTCAAATTTTGCTGATCACTGACCAAATAAATAGTATTTCATTTCATGTCCTATAGCAGAAATGTCAAACACAAGGCCCAGCGGCCGGGTCCAGCCCGTGAAGTGGTTTCATGTGGCCTGCGAAATCATTCTGGAAACAGTGAGGGAACGGCCCCCACTGCCTTGGCCCTGGTCCAGAGACCCTTCTTCTGCCAGAGACCCTCAGATCTCTCCCACTCCTGCCCAGGCCCCCATAGGCACCCTTGATGCCAACGATGTGGAGCTGGCCATGCCCACCCAGTAGGCCACGCCCACCCTGGCCATACCCACCCAGCCCCTTGAGGGCAACCGCAATGCTGATGCGGCCCTCAATGAAATTGAGTTTGACACCCCTGGCCTAAGGAAAAGGAAAAGAGAGGGGTTTTTTTTAATCATCATCATAGATAATATCTTTGCAAAAATAAGCATTTTAATTTTACACATTTTAAAGTACATTATTTTAAGTGCTTAAACAGGACATTCTAGGAACCAAATTACTGTCAAACTGCTTTGAAATTTCAGTAGAAGAGAATATATGTAGCTAAGAGTTAAACTGTAGAGAGCTTGGTTGTTTCCTTGCCAACATTTCATTACAGAGACTGTTGTGTATTAATATAATTTCATAAGGGCAGGTATAAAAGGACAACTGTTGTTGTTAATTCAAATCCTTAGCTGTCTGTCTACTATTTTGCAAGCTTGTGTTTTGGGCAGGAATGTTCATTTTAAACTCGTTGATTGCCACTTTGCGGCGGTCCGTATAAATAGATGTCAAAGTGGCTGTCAGAGCCACTTCTGTGTTGATTGAATGATAAAAAGGAGACTTCAAGAGAAAAAACTGTAAAATACTTGAAAGATAGTAATCTTGCGAAGATTTCAGAAACATTTAAAAATATGTTAGATGAAGGAGTTACAATGATGGAAATAACAGAGGCTATAAAGAGACAAAAAAATGGAAAAACTCCTGGTCCAGATGGATTTCCGGCAGAGCTATACAAAAGTTTACAAGAGATATTAAGTGACCCGTTGAAAGATGTTTGTAATGGACTTCTACTAGAAGCTAAAATGCCGATGACATGGATTGAAGCAAATATTACCTTAATACCAAAGGATGACTCAGATTTGACCCAGATCAAGAATGATAGACCGATCTCATTGCTTTATGTGGATTATAAATTTTTTACTTCAATAATGGCGGAGAGACTGAAAAAATATTTGGTTGAATTTATACACTCGGATCAAAATGGCTTTTTACCAAAGAGACAAATTAAAAACAACTTAAGAATGATAATAGATGTATTGGAATACTATGAACTACATCCAGGGAAACAAATGGCATTAATATTTTTAGATGCTCAAAAGGCATTTGATAAACTTTCATGGCAGTTTTTGATTCATCAATTACAAATAATGGACCTTGGACAGAATTTTATAAATATGGTTAAAACAATATATAATAAACAAACAGCCAAAGTGATTGTGAATGGAGATATTACCGAGAGCTTTGAAATAAGGAAAGGCACAAGGCAAAGATGCCCTCTATCCCCTCTGTTATTCATTTTCACTTTGGAAGTTTTAAATCAAAATATAAGACAAGATACAGAAATTAGAGGTTTGGAGATAAAGGGTGAAACATATAAATTGCAAGCATTTGCTGATGATTTGGTATTTATTTTGGAAGATCCCTTGGAGATGATTCCAAAATTTTGGGGGAAATTAGAACAATATGGTGAAGTAGCAGGATTAAAAATTAAAAAAGAAAAAAAAACTAAAATAATAGTTAAAAATTTCATGGATAAGCAAAAAAGTCAAGTGTCAGAAGTGACAGAGGTACAGATAGTAAAAAAGGTAAAATATTTGGGTATATATCTATCAGCTAAGTGCTCAACATTAAAAGAAGATAACTATATTACTTGGAAAAATGGAAGAATTTAAAATAGTCACTTTTAGGAAGGATAGCTACAGTCAAAATGAATATATTGCCTAAGGTTTTATTTTTGTTTCAGACAATTCTGATAAAACTGGGGAAAATTTTTTTCAAGAGTTGTATTCTTTAGTTTTGAAGTTTATATGGCAAGGAAAGAAAGCTAGAATAAAGATAAAAACTTTGCAAGATACTAAGGAAAATGGAGGCTTTGGGTACCTGAGTGGGCTTTGTACTATCAAGCATCGGTATTAACATGGGTGAAAAAATGGATAATGCTTAGCAATAAAAGGTTGTTATATTTGGAGAGACATGATTTACAGCTGGGATGGCACGCATTTTTGTGGTATGGGAAAAACAAAATTCATGGATATTTTCAAAATCACTGTGTTAGAAATGCTTTGATAACAGTATGGGAAAAAATTAAAATGAAAATATATGTAAAAATTCCAGGGTGGTTATCAACAATTGAAGCTTTTTCACACATAAACCTGTTAGACTTTGAAAAAATTTGGACGTATAGAGACATTTTAAATATTGATGGGACATTAAAATCTAAACAAGAGCTGGAACATCAGGGCATCAACATGTCATGGTGGGTACGCTTACAAATACAAAATAGATATGAAAAAGATATGAAAATGTATGGATTTTATAAAGAACAAAACATGTTTGATAAGATATTATTAACTTCTGATGAGAAATTAATTAAAAAATTGAATAACTTTTTGTTAACCTTAGAAATGGAAAGTGAACAAATTAAATGGACAATGACAAGGTGGGCAGAAAACTTTGGTTATAATATAGAATTAGAAGAATGGCAAAAATTGTGGGAGAGAAATTATAAATTGACAATGCCAACTGCATATAAAAAAAATTTGTATAAAATGTTTTATAGATGGCATTTACCTCCAGCTAGATTAGAAAAAATGTTTAAAAATGTATCAGGTAAATGTTGGAAATATAAACATAACTTAGGTACATACTATCATAATTGGTGGACATGTGATAAAGTAAAGGCTTATTGAAAAAAATACATGCTTGGCTAGAAAAAATATTAGGAGAACATGTAGTATTTAACCCTGAATATTTTTTATTAGGTATAGTATCAGAAAAGACTAACAAACAAAATATATACTTGGTTTTACATATTGTAACTGCAGCAAGAATAAGCTATGTGCAGTGCTGGAAAAATGAACAAATACCCTCAGAAGAAGTGGTAATAAAGAAGATATTGGAATGCTCAGAGATGGATAGATTGACTATGAGACTAAAAGACAAAGAAGAATCAGAATATTATCAAAGCTGGAATTTATTTTATAAATGGTTAGAAGAGAGAAACAAAGAGTAGGATCTGACTATGTATTAGCGTGTTATGAACCCAGTTCGCATGTTGTTTGAAAAACTAACATATGTATGTAGAGATTAAAAAATAACAATATTTTTTTTTAAAAAAAGATTTCATTACAGAGATTGTTGTGTATTAATATAATTTCATAAGGGCAGTTATAAAAGGTCAACTGTTGTTGTTAATTCAAATCCTTAACTGTCTGTCTACTATTTTGCAAGTTTGTGTTTTGGGAAGGAATGTTTGTTTTAAACTCATTGATTGCCGCTTTGCAGCGGTCCGTATAAATAGATGTCAAAGCGGCTGTTAGACCCGCTTCCGTGTTGATTGAATAACCAAAATCTTACTTTCCTCTCCCATCTGTTCAATGTCTCAGTTTACAACAGTGGCAACAAAGGTGGGATATGCTGCTAAGAAAGAAACAGCTGGAGGTCTAAGAGCTAAGCGTCACTAGGGGTAAGACCAGGCATCAGCGCCCTGTTAGGAACAGCGTTCCCCTCTCTGCCTGCCAGCAAGCCACGCATCACTATTCTAAGGGACCCATCCCTAGGATTCGCACAGAAGCCCTTAGCAGCATAAGACATTGGGAGACTTCATAACAGTCAGCTATGGCCAAGGTGAGCAAGCTATCTGAATTCAATGTATCGCACCCAGAGCGATGGAGCTCTTACATCCCCTGGGTTGAAAATTACTTGAGATCAAACCAGGTCAGGGAAGACAGTCTAAAGGCTGCCATGTTACTGTGCATTTGCAGCCAGGCGACTTTTGACATAGCATAAAATCTAGTCACTCCAGCCAATTTGGAGTCAGTTACCTACCCTGAACTGAAAAGGAAACTTAAACAGCACTTCGAACCGAGACTGTCCATCATTGCCTGAAGACACGCATTCAAGCAGAGAGAACAGCAGCCAAGGGAGTCAGCTGCTGAATTTGTGGCTGCCCTAAGACAGGTGTCCAGACTCTGTGAATTCCAAGACTTAGAAGATTGGCTCAGCTGAACCTGATGGCATGTCCCTGACACCAGTTGAAGATGCCCCAGCCACGGAGAGCTGCGTCGGGCCACCCAGCATCTCCAGCACCAAACAGCTGATGGCCTCCAGCCTTGGCACTCATTAACTTACTGCCCCATCGCTACCAAACGCTGTAAGTGAGCGAGCAAGTGGTGTTTGGAAGCGTTTAGAAGTGATGGGGCAGTGAGTCAGTGAATGAGTAAATGATATTTGGAAGCATTTGGAAGCAACGGGGCAGTAAGTGAGCGAGTGAGCAAGAGACCTTTGAAACAGACAGAATGAGTGGGGGAGAATGAGGTGCCTTTGAAAGAGACGGAGGAGTGAGAGCAACTGGAGGCTTTTGTGAGCAAAGTGGGAGTGAGTGGGAGGGGCTTTTGTGAGCGAAGGGTGAGAGAAAAAGGGAAAAGTGAGGGGGAGAAGGGAAAAAGAAAAGGCACTGACTTCTGACTTCCTCTGTTGCAGGAATAGAAGGAAGCATTAACATTGAACCTCAACTTTTTACTTTTCTATAACATTATAAACTAGCCATTTCTATAACAATAAATGAATCTAACTAATGAAACCCAAAATACCCCTCCCCCTTTTTTTTAGTCATCAAGTTTTTGACACCTTGTTAAGCACTGGTGGTACTTGAATGTTGTGTCCTAAAAATGGTACAATTTCTGAAAAAGTTGAAAAACCCTGATGTAAATGCAGCCTAAATTGTTTATTGCCATCCTATTTGCAAATATCTTACTTACCTAGTTGAGATGGTGTAGTTGGGCAGTAGACAACTTGCTTGTCCAATGTTTGCCAGCCGGGTCTTTTGGCACACTCAGCAGCAATTCCTATTGGCTTTTGAAAGCCAATAGGCCAGGGCTAGGCAACCTTGGCTCTTTTATGACTCATGGACTTTTAAAAGCCAATAGAGGGAGCAGCACAGCTTGTGCAAAAAAAAAAAAAAAAAAAAAAAGGTACTGGTTCTGAGAGTTCTATGAGAAAAAAAGCCCTGCTGAGAACCATCTATTTGAAGGGCCCAATATCCATCATAATTTTGTCAGTAACAATGTCACTGCCTTCTCCTATAGAGTATAAATTGATGTCTTTGCCATTGTCACTAAAGTGACCATCTACCTCCAACATCTTTCTGTATCTCTGCTACTCAGTATAGGTACCTGTTTGCTTTAGCTGGGCTTCTAAGAGTATAAACAGTCTTGATGTACTCTCACAACATTTTTGATCCATCCCTTACATAAACATCAATTTCCAGTATAATAAGGCTTGAGGGACTCCTAGTAGTAAGTTATCTCAATAAAATTATCCCTTAATTCATTCAATGTTTGCAGCTTCCTCAATTTGGTATACTTCAAGTATGTTGGGACTGCAATTCCTAGAATTCCTAGGTATCTGGGAACACATTTTCAAATTCCACATTTGAAAAGCCTGTTTATGGCATTATAAATTAAGTGCCTTAAATTTAAGGTAGACAATTGGATAAGCATGAAGTATTGAAGTACTGCTAAGCTTGTAAGCTGCCCTGAGTCTTCGGAGAAGGGCGGGATATAAATGGAATTAAAATAAATAAATTAATTTAATATTTTAGATATTCAGCTATAAATGGCATTTTCTTGCTTAGCAACCAGAGATACCAGATTCTAAAACTAGATTTTTTTTTCTGTGATCTCTGTCTATGTGCAACCTCTTTCTAACTTCTAAGAATATACATCTGTATAAACATCTGACAGCCTATCCTCTAGAACATCCATTCCTCTTTTCATTTTAATGCATTAGACAACTAACTTTATCTAGCTCAGGGCTTTTCAACCAGTGGTACGGGTACCACCTGTAATATATGTAAATAGTTATGTTATGTGTATTAGTTATGAGGTAAAAGCAGTGACAGCCGAACACGCGGGAATTTTGACAGCTGTCAAAATTCCCTCGGCAAAGCGCAGGCGCAAGCCATTGACAACTCGCGGCTATCAAAACAACACAGAGCCGCGAACCATGAGGAAGCTGAACTGTCAAAGAAGACACGGTGCTGATTGGCGCAGGAATCGCGGCGGGAGAAGACAGGCTGCTGATTGGTCGAGCCAACCGGCGGCCAGCTATAAAAGACCTAGCTGTCTGTACCCTTGTTGTCCGACTCTGAATAAACCTGTTATCGTTAGCCTGCTGTCTCTGAGTGGTCTGTAGCACTTCACTGGCGACGAAGGTGGGATCCGCTCCCAGAGCTGAAGTCACGGCCAGGGAAGAGTTCCCGGCTAGCTGAACGAGCCTCCCAGAGCTGAAGTCACGGCCAGGGAAGAGAGTTCCTGGCCAATAGAGCAAGTCACTGGGAGTTATAACTCCCTCAGCGGAGCGGACCACCGGACCCGGACAGCATGGCCAATTTCGGACGCGTCAGAGAATTTGACACTCGGCACCCAGAGCGTTGGGAGTCGCATCTGGGGCAGGTCGAGGGCTTTCTCTTAGTCAGTAAAATCACTGACGACCGAGCGAAGGCTGCCGCGCTCCTCTACATAAGCGGACCTCCGGTCTATGATGCCGCCGTAGGTCTGTTCAGCCCGACGCCAATCGCTGAGGTGCCGTATGCCGAGCTCATCGACTGGCTCAACAAACACTACATGCCCGCTCGTTCAGAGTTGTACTGGCGGGTACAATTCGCCCAGCGACGACAGCGGCCGGATGAGGCGGCGAATGACTTTATCGCAGGCGTCCGGCACGCCGCGAGAAGCTGCAACTTCCCGGATTTGGAAGACCGAATCCGGGACCAAATAGTCATCGGCCTGAGAGACGAACGGCTCCAGAAAAAAATCATCGCCAAGCCGATGATGAACCTAGTCGAGGTCTCCCGGGAAATCTTGGCATATGAAGATAGCCATCGGAAAGAGCCCACACAGTCCCAGGCTGAAACCCGAGGGAGCGTGCACCGGGAGGAAGCGACCCTTAGCGACAGCGAGGACAACGAAGCGGCGGACCCGACAGATGTCAACGCCCTCCAACGGCAGAACGCAAGGCGACCGAACCGACGGGGAGACACCTTTGATAGTTGGAAGCCAAGAGACCCTATGCTGCCAAGAAGGGACCAACGCACCAACTGCGCCAGCTGCGGGGGCAACCACGGCCGGGCCAGCTGCCGATTCCGCAACGCAAAATGCCACAATTGCGGGAAGACGGGGCACATCAAAGCCGTTTGCCGTAGCTGTCCCAGCGGAAACTTACATGAAGTGGAGGCCATTCCCCCAGGTACGAGCCCCAACCGAGCCAAGTGGAGGAAGATCCAGGGAAGTTTAGTGCAGACAGTAGAGAAGGGTCCCATATTAAGCCCAAAGGTAAAAATTAAGCCTAAAATCCAGGGAGTCGCCTGCGATATGGAGGTCGACTCCGGGTCGGCAGTATCCCTCATTTCGTTAAAAACTTACAGGGAAATCTGCCGACGGAACAAAAGGACCATTCCTTTAGAATCCCCACACGTCCAATTAGCAGATTATCAAAAAAAACTCCATACCGCTTAAAGGGAAAGGCCGAGTTTGGGTGGAGTATAAACACTTCAAGGGGCCCCTGGAACTTTTAGTAACACCAGCAAACTGCACCAATTTGATAGGGCTAAACTGGTTTAGCCCCCTAGGCATCGCAATCACAGGCGTCAATGCCGTACAGGCCTCAAGCCTCGAAGCCGTCTGCAGCAAATATGCAGACGTCTTCGACGGCTCACTAGGGAAGTATACCGGCCCACCCGTCTCCCTAAAGCTAGACCCTAACATTCAGCCGATTAGACTAAGAGCCAGGAGAGTCCCCTTCGCCCTCAAAAATTGAGGACGAACTGGAACGGCTCGTGGAACTAGGGGTATTAGAACCGACCGAAGGGGGAAGCTGGGAAACCCCCATAGTGACCCCCATTAAGCCTAACGGGCAGATAAAGTAAAAAGACTTCAATTCGGCATTTCAGCAGCCCCGGGAATTTTCCAAGGCATCATGGAAAAAACCTTAAAAGGGATTCCCGGGGTCTGCCCCTATTTCGATGACGTGCTCATCGCAGGCGAAAACGAAGCCAACCTGGCTGACAGGCTGTCAGCTGTCTTAGAGCGACTCCGGGCAGCCGGTCTTAAGTTAAAAAAAGAAAAGTGCTCCATCGGAGTTCCCTCAACAGAATTCCTGGGGTACAGAATAGATGCCCAGGGCATCCACCCCACTAACGAAAAGCTTAGAGCCATCCAAACAGCACCTAGCCCCAAAAACAAACAAGAACTCCAAGCGTTCTTGGGATTACTAAACTTCTACCATGCGTTCCTGCCCCACAAGGCGACCATTGCAGAGCCTCTCCATAGACTACTGGATAAGGGCACACCGTGGTCCTGGACCAGGACACACGAAAACAGCTTCCAGTCACTTAAAAGCATCATTTGTAAGAGTTCCACAGTTACCCTATTCCGAGAAGATGCTCCTATTTGCATCGCGTGCGATGCATCCCCGTACGGAATAGGAGCCGTCCTAAGCCACCTCGACAAGGACGGCAACCAAAGACCCATAGCTTTTTACTCCCGTACACTATCCAAACCTGAAAGGAACTACGCACAAATAGACAGGGAGGCTCTGGCTATCGTTGCAGGCGTAAAAAAGTTCCACGACTACCTATATGGAAGACCCTTTATAATTTTCACCGACCATAAGCCCTTATTAGGCATATTTACGTGGAACAGGGCGACTCCCCAGATATTATCCCCAAGGATCCTACGCTGGTCGACCTTCCTATCGGCTTATTCCTTCCAACTGGTCCACAAGCCAGGCAAAGAATTAGGTCACGCAGACTGCCTAAGCAGACTGCCCATACAATCCAGGGACACAGACCCAGCCCCTGCAGGGAACATACTGGCTATTTCGGAGCTACCGGAATGCCCACTCTCGTCCAAAGCGATTGCTGCCAACACGGCTAAAGATAAAATTCTAAGCAGAGTCTTGAGATGGGTCACAGCGGGATGGCCAGCAAAATGCCCAGAAGCGGACTTCCGACCCTTTTTTGCTAGACAACATGAATTGACATCCCATTTAGGCTGCCTCCTATGGGGAAACAGGGTAGTTATTCCGAGCAGGAATACGCACCAAACCCTAAGAACCTTACACGAAGGTCACCCGGGCATGGTAAAAATGAAGTCCCTCGCCAGAAGCTACGTCTGGTGGCCGGGCATCGACAGGGACATTGAAACGCACATAGGGGGATGTTACCCATGCCAATTAACTAGAGGAGACCCGCCCCACGCACCTGTACATAGATGGGAAACCACCAGAAACCCATGGTCTCGCATCCACTTAGATTTTGCGGGACCAATCCGGGGGCAAAGTTTCTTAATAATCGTAGATAGTTACTCAAAGTGGCTCGAAGTTATTCCCCTAAATAAAACGACGTCAGCCTCCACCATAGAAGGCTGAGAAGGGTTTTCGCCACACACGGCCTCCCAGACGTCATAGTTTCCGATAACGGCCCACAATTCACTTCTCGTGAATTTCAGATGTTCGCTTTGAGCAACTCTATTAGGCTGGTAACATCGGCACCATTCAGGCCGGCGACAAACGGATTGGCAGAAATTATGGTGCGGTCAACGAAAGAAGCATTAAAAAAATTCACGAGGGGAAATTGGCACCATCGCCTCAGCCAATTCCTCCTGGCCCAGCACTCCACACCATGCACGTCGACCGGCAAATCACCAGCTGAACTTAGGTGGGGCAGGAGACTGATAACTAGACTAGACAGACTGCACCCCGACAAAGCGGCAGCAGAACCAGAACCAACCGCCCCACCACGAAGTTTCATTCAGGGACAATGTGTTTGGGCCAGAAGCTATGTTGGAAAACAAAAATGGATCCAGGGGGTCATAATGCAACAAACAGGGCCCCTTTCCTATTTGGTACTGACAAGCTCCGAAGGCCAGCTACGACGGCATGTCGATCAGCTGAGAACTCGGAGCCCAGAAAATTTACCCTCAGCATCAGAAGAACAACAACTCACCCCACCACCCAGCCCCATACTACACGAACAGCCCCCACCCCTAGTCGAAATCCTACCACCTCTGCCGCAGGAGGAGGAGGAGCCTGTCAACCACACACACCCCCCGACGCTCCCTCCGAACCAGGAAAGCTCCGGCCTACCTCCAAGACTACCAGTGGGAAGGCAACCGGGAAAAGGGGAGGAGAAACAATCCAGGGGAGGGGTAAGGGGTGTAATATATGTAAATAGTTATGTTATGTGTATTAGTTATGAGGTAAAAGCAGTGACAGCCGAACACGCGGGAATTTTGACAGCTGTCAAAATTCGGCAAAGCGCAGGCGCAAGCCATTGACAGCTCGCGGCTATCAAAACAACACAGAGCCGCGAACCATGAGGAAGCTGAACTGTCAAAGAAGACGCGGTGCTGATTGGCGCAGGAATCGCGGCGGGAGAAGACAGGCTGCTGATTGGTCGAGCCAACCGGCGGCCAGCTATAAAAGACCTAGCTGTCTGTACCCTTGTTGTCCGACTCTGAATAAACCTGTTATCGTTAGCCTGCTGTCTCTGAGTGGTCTGTAGCCACTTCACCACCTGTGGTACATTGGCACCTGACAGGTGGTACGCGACCATCCTAGGAAAGTAGTAGTGGGGGAGGGGAATGATCTGAACCGGTAGCAGCACCGCACAAGCCTGAGCGAAAGATGGTGCCAGGTTCCAGCTGGAGCTCAGTGCTGATCCCAGTGCTTCTGCTGAGCCCAGAAGAAGTGCTGATCAGCTGGAATGTTTCAGTATTTCCAGGGTCTTTGAACAGTCACTAAGCAAACTGTTGTAAGTCGAGGACTACCTTTACTTCATCACTTTTTTCCTTTTTTTTTTTTTGGTCATCAAGTTTTTGACACCTTGCTAGGCGACTGGTGGTACTCAGATGTTGCCATATCCTAAAAGTGATACAATGGGTGAAAAGGATGAAAAGCCCTGATCTAGCTGACATTGACTTTTTTATGTTTGTAGAGGTATGCTTGTTCAGAAAAAAGTGAAAACATTATTTTTTATAAAAAGTTGGAATTGTAATTGAGCTGATATAATATGATATAGCAGGATTGATAAAGCAGTGTAAATTGATTATATAATTGAAGAGAAGCTGAACATTTCTTGCCAGAGTTGTTATCAGGCTTAATACACAGAAGTGCATACACACCCACAACTACATGTATGTGCATATATGTGTGGCCATGAATGGTTCCAGCATTTTCAAAATAGAGAAAAGTGAGCGAGTGTGAGAGAGAAAGAGATGAGATTCTTAACTGAAAAGTACAAAGAATATGGAAGATCTATGCAAGGATTTAATGTGGTTTTGGGAACACTTCCTGACACATAACGTCAGCTGACATTTAGGGCTGAGTTGGTGTCTTTCATTTTTTTTAATGTGACTTGTTTGAACCTGGAACAAATCTGATGTTCTTTGTTGTTTTTGAAACAACAAGAAACTTGATTTCTTCTGAGCTAATGCATGATTCACTTTTCCATTGGATGAACCATTTCTGTTTCTTGGACTTTTCCCTCTGTTATTTTTCTTTGTGAGGTTTTTGTTTTTTCTTTTTCTTTTTGGAGATATCAACTTTTAAATGCAGTGCGTTAAAGCAATTCAACACGGATTTTTCCTTTTTTTCACAATACAATAGCCTCTCATTATAATAATTGAGAGCCAGGGTTGCTAGCAATTGTAAGGGCTGAAGTTAATTTAAAGGGATTTGATAAAGTAAATCATAGTCTCCTTTTTGATAAAGTGGAAAAAAATGGGCTTAAAGGCCCCACTATGCATGGATTCAGAGTCATCCTGGTGAGATAGTCAACATATAAATTTAATAAATAACATTTTTTAAAATGCCCCTATCAGGAATTGAATTTGAATGAAGTTTCAGAAAAGCAAATGTTCTGTGCTGGTGGTACTAAGCTCCCAAAGATCTAGCATGGGATAAATGAATTCTTCCTAATAAAAATAACTTCCTGCCTTTTTCTAATCATCATTTCTTCCCTACAGCAACTTGAAAAGTAAAACAAAGGGAAACAAACCACTACTCCCTCCATGCAGGGAAAATTTCCATGAGTCATACTTGGATACCTTTATTTGCAAATAGTATCTTACTTACCTAATTGAGATGGTGTAGTTGGGGAGCAGGGAGGAGTGCAAAGTTCACTGCAACTTGCTGTGCAACATTTGCTGGCCGGGTCTTTTGGTGCACTCAGCAGCAATTCCTATTGGCTTTCAAAAGCCAATAGCATAGCTGACTCAGGAATTCTGGGAGTTGAAATTCATGAGTCATAAGAGCCAAGGTTGCCTACCCCTGCAATAGGCTTTCGAAAGCCAATAGCAGCACAGCTTGTGCAAAAGCTTTTTTTTTTTTTTTTTTTGCAAAAAAAAGGTGCTGGAATGTCGTTCTGAACATTCTATGAGAAAAAAAGCCCTGAATATAATTTAATAAGGGCAGTTATAAAAGGTTAACTGTTGTTGTTAATTCAAATCCTTAACTGTCTGTTTACTATTTTGCAAGCTTGTGTTTTGGGCAGGAATGTTCGCTTTAAACTCATTGGTTGCCACCTTGCATCACTCCATATAAATAGATGTCAAAGCGGCTGTTAGAGCCGCTTCTGTGTTGATTGAATAAATGAACTGTTACTTTCCTCTCCCATCTCTTCAATGCCTCACTGATCCCAATGTACAACAGAGACATTTAGAGATGTGATTGAAAATAAACCCTAAAGGAGGAGGGACCTTGCTTAATTGAAGACAAGCATCTCTATAAGTTTTAATAGCTAAGAAGGCAGGGTTACTTTTTTTTTCTTTATTCAAAATATGTTTCTTCATGGGAGTAATGGTCTTCTGTGTATGATGTTGTAAGGAAATATTAATACTAATTCAACCTTACAGGAAAATTGTTTAGTCAAACATTTATTATCAATGAAAAGTTTTCCTTGCCAAACAATTTTTGAAACAGAAGTTTATTCTCACATTCATGGTGGAAATGTGTGTGACATATGGAGAGACAACATGCACATTTGTTCTTAAAACATTTTAATAAAACAGCAATTGACTGAATTATTCCAAACAGAAAAAGTAAAACAATATAAGATAAATACCAGTAAAACAATAACATAAATTATATATAACAATAGTTTGGGTAATATCCCTTTTATGAACTTAGTGTAAATTAAATAGAAATGCGAGAATATGACACTCAAATAGACTTTCAGAAACAACATGACATCATAAAATATGTGCTAATTGTGACTATTGTCTTTTTTTAATCTCCAAATTAAAATATTCTTAAAATCTGCCTGAAATCCCTTCTCTGTACAACTTTATATACTATATTACTGGTAATATTAGTAATAACAAGAGGAACATAAACAAATACTGGTGAGTTAGTAGTGAAGTTAAGACATTGAAAAATAATTGAAAGATTCTAACATAAATTATTAAAATGTTCACAATGTTAGTTAAAGTTTGTTTAAGGTAATTTGCTATAGATAAATGTCACTTCAGTTCTATTCAGCCTCCCAAGTAATAAATATACAATGTTAGAAAAATCTATAAAAACCTAGAAATCCATTTTCTAGAGAAAAGGTTTTTTCTCTTTCACTCAGAGGATATGGACTAGTTATCTGTCATGAATCTTGAGCTGATGTTTCTGTACTTAATAAATATTTGGATTCAGTAATCTCAATTACCCCTACCAACTTATGTGTCTCTGATTTTGATGAAACTACTATAATCCATTTCTCAGAAAAATAGGGCAATTACTTTTCATATTTCTTTACTGTTTCATTTTTAGATGTTGAGATACCTAATAAGCTCTCTGAAAAAGTAAGCTGGAAATAAAAGCGATAGGTTCTTCTTTTGCATTTTCACCTGATGATAAAGAGAATGATGGGCACAAGGGTACAAAGCAACACAAGAATTGAAAAAAAAGGCTGATGTTGTTCTCAGTCCCTAATTTCATGTCTTATATTTTCATATTATAAGATTTTTTAATGATAGAAACATCTCACATATAAATCATTTTGCATTAACAAAGAGGATATTACATTTTAAAAAGGCAAAACTATAGATTAAAGGAAATAGAACTTTCAACTCATTGGCAGCATACATAAAATCACCAAGACAGCTAACTTGTTAATATCTATATCAGAAACTATTAGAAAAGAATTTTAGTTATTTTTTATGCATTTATTGAACACATGAACAAAAAGGTAAAGAACTTTCCCTAAAGCAATTTGGACTTCCCTGTTTCTCAAACTGTAAATAAGAGGGTTTATCAATGGTGACAGAACAGTATAGAATAGTGACAGATATTTATCTGTATCTAAAGAATGTCTTGACTTTGGTGTCACATAGACAATTATTCCAGAACCATAGAACCCCAGAACTACCATGAGATGTGAGGAACATGTTGAAAACGCCTTGTGCCTTCCTTCAACAGATGGTATCTTCAGAATAGTAATGGCAATACAAATATAAGACATCAAGATCATAGCAAAGGGTATCAGTGCAAGAAAAATAACTTCTAACAAAGCTACCTGCTCATTTACAGTTGTATCACCACAAACCAGGCTAAGCAAAGCAGGAATATCACAGAAGAAATGATTGATCTCATTTGAATTACAGAAACAAGAGGCAAACACAAGGAAAGTCTGGGAAAGTTGTACTGGAATTCCAGCTAGCCAGGAAGCAGCCACTAGCCCAGAGCAGACTCTGCTGTTCATAATGAATGAATAATGCAAGGGTTGGCAAATGGCAACATAGCGGTCATAAGCCATAGCAGCCAGAAGAAAGCATTCTGCTGCTCCTGTGATAAGAAAGAGACTCATTTGAAAAGCACAATTGATAAATGATATGGTTTTATCTTCTGAGATAATATTTTCAAGCATCTTAGGTATAATGATTGAAGTGTAGCAAATTTCAAGACAGGACAAATTTCTCAGGAAGAAATACATTGGGCTATGGAGTGCCTGATCAGCCAGTGTTATAACAATTATGAAGGCATTCCCAATCAGGATCAAGAAATAGATGATAAAGAAAGTAGTAAAGAACAAACCCTCCAGACTTTGAAAACTGGAAAATCCCAGCAATAGGAAGCTATTTGTTGTACTCTTATTTATTCTCACCTGTTGAAAACAATTGGGGGGGGGGAGAGAAAGCATGTCAACATATCTTTACATAAAGTTGAGATACATCTCACTGTAAAGGAAAGACACTATAATGAAAGGAAAATTTATTCTATAAATCCATCGGAACAATTAGTAATGCAACTAATTCAGCCTAGTTGTTTTCTAAAGAAACCAAATCAAGGAGAAAAAAATTAATAGAGAATTCTAGGTAAGTTGAAATTTATACACTTGCAACATACACTGCAAGTGCTGTTGAGTTGGATAGTGATAGCTTACATTGATGTTTGAGACAATATACAATATACCATACACATAAAAATCTGCTAAGAAAAATACCACACTGGCTGACTGGTTGACACATCATATAGAGCTTTGAATTTCATTGAAAAAATTTTTTTTTCATGTATTTTGTAAATCATGTTTTAAGTGTTGTGTGGACCAGTCAACCATGGTGTATACAATAAAGTGTGATTAATTAAAACAAAATATTAAACCTAGTTCTAGACTTGCTTACTTAAACATAAGTGCTACTAATAAAAAATCATACTTGAAATATAGCTAATAAGAGTAGAGGACCAAGAAAAATCAACAAATCTCAAATAGAAAAATCTTAAGACAGTCAGAATGAATCTATATTCTTCGTGACTTACCATTTTATGAAGTAAAGCAGACTGTCCTTTAAAAAGTGTTTGGTTTTGTACTTCAGTGTGTTTGATTGGTTCTTCCCCCAGTTCTTGATTTTGGCATCTCATATCACCTCCAAAGCAAAAATCTAATTATATCACTATGAATGAGATAAAAGGTCAACCCACCACTGGTAAATTAGGGCCTAAAGGAGGAAAAAGGTAATTTGAATTGTGTGACAGATGAAAGTCATTTCTTTGCCAGAAAATTTTCAGACACAGGGCTGATATTAAAATCTGGTTGGTATTTTCTCAAACACTGGAATACGGAAGAAGGAGGGATATAAATTTATTGGTATTGAAATTATGAGACATCATCTGATCTCTCATTGGTTATCATATTTATATTCTAGCTTTCAGCTCCCAAACGGTGGTCAAAATGGTTTTCAGTTCAAAAGGGTACTTTTTGATGAAAATAAACAACAAAATTCTTGAACAGAAGAAAGAAAGAAAGAAAGAAAGAAAGAAAGAAAGAAAGAAAGA
>JAKJMR010017365.1:260321-276312 GCA_024449315.1 Daboia siamensis | reverse complement strand
GTGATCATTAGACTGGTGACTAATGGATTTATTTCAGCAGGCAAAAAAAATAACTTTTCATTTTTTTTGCATATGTGTATTCCACAACGTACTTAGTAGAAAAAAATGTTAAAAATTCATAGGAGAAAATTGGATTTCGCTGTCAAATGTCTTTTGTGGGACTGCATACTGATAACAGTTAGTGTTAAATCATAGAAAAATAAAGAAATAAGAACATGTAGAAAGAATTGAGAAATTTAGAAATGGTGGGAACAAGTCACCATAATTATACCAATTTTGTTTAAGTAAATATAACAAGTGATCTAAATTTAATAATACACAATTATTTTCATTTTAAACAATAATTCCAATTTCAAAATTAAGGACAAATGTCAGGTTATATGATGTTAAAAATTTCTATTTTTAATAATGTATTTCTCCATTGAGCGGAATAGGATGGGAATAGGGATGAAATGAGGTAAGAAACTTCAGTTCTTTGTGCCTAAAAATCTTTCTCTTCTTATCTTAGTAAATGAAATAAAGAAAGGAATTGCTTTCACTGCAGCCTTATACACGTTATTGAACTAATTTAGACTGAATTCTAAGAATCCATTCATAAAGCACTTTTGTTCACAACGGCAACAGGAAAAATGAAATTTAGTTGCCCACTCTCAAAGTGGAACACATACATAACACACACCTAACCATACCATATACACATATGTATAGACCCACACCCCTACATATACATAACAAATAAACATTAAATGCTGTCCATTTGAATATATAAGGGAAGGAGGAAGCTTGAGGTTCCTCAAGGTTAATGCTGTATGGAATGAAAGCTGATGTTTAGTGCTTAATTGTCCAAGTCACCCTTGTGGTTATTATGCAGATTACAAATAATAGGAAGGCTTTTATGCAATATTTCAGTATTGACTCCTCGTTAAGAGAACAACCTCAAGACTTGTTTTTCTTTGTTTTGTTTTGTTTTTCTTTTCTCTCATTCTTTCCTGGAACTATAAAGAAATAGTGATGTAACAAGGAATTAAACATCAATTTGCCAAATAGATGTATGCAATACTATTTAGATATAAATTCCTCAGTTATTTAATTCTAATTTGGGTCATAATATCAATTAATATTAATTAATCCCAAGTGCCGCATAACAGAGTGAGCGCCTGTTACTTGTCCCAGCTTCTGCCAACCTAGCAGTTCGAAAGCACGTAAAAAATGCAAGTAGAAAAATAGAGACCACTACAGTGGGAAGGTAACAGTGTTCCATGTACCTTTGGCGTCTAGTCATGCTGGCCACGTGACCATGGAGACGTCCTAGGACAAGCGCTGGCTCTTCGGCTTTGAAACAGAGATGAGCACTGTCCCCTAGAGTCGGAAAAGACTAGCAAGCATGTGCGGGGGAACCTTTACCTTTACCTTTCATCAATTAAGTCATACTGAGCCATCAACTAAGCAATGTGTATAATCTCTCTGTGAACAGTTCTTGTTCTTGCCCAGAAATAAATAGAACTCTATTTCCACTCTCTTCCATATTTTTCCCATTTTATTCTGTTTCTGCTTTTATTCATGTTTTATTTTTTTAAAAGCACCCAGCCAAACTTTAGAATGTAGAACGTATAATAGGTTGCCTCAAAATACATTCAATAAATACCTATTTTAATGTATTTCAAATAGAACCCACAGAATAAACAGTATGAAGTTTAATCAGATCTATTTATTAAATTGGGTTTAACTTAAAGGTAAATTAAAAATAATTTGTTCACTGACAAAGTTTCAACTTTAATTTGTTTCAAGTCAATATCCATATTAAACTCCAAATGTAAGTTTTTAAGACAACTTCTAAAAAATAATTCAATCTTTTACAAGCAAACAAATTTTGTTTTATTGGGCCAATTTCATTCCATATAGAAAGCTGACATTTCCCCTCATTAAACTAAATGGGTATGCCAGTGGTAAATGTCAAAAAATTAATAAAATGTCTTCTTGTAATTTAAAGCCACACAGTGCATGGTAACATTAATAGTATTAACTTATCTTGAACAAAATTCTATCTTTTAGATATACTAAAAATTGAAGGTTGTTTTTTTTTCCCAACTACAAAGGTAAACCTTATCAGGTAGCCAAGGTTGTGTAGTGAGTTTGTTGCGCAGGAATAAAGACGAGGCGAGTTAGTTCAGCAATGAACATTTTTATTTGCTTGCAGAATCTGAACTGAGGAACTGAGCTGCAGCCTGCAGCAATTTATAGCCTGGCCCCTAGGCGGCAGCCAATAGGTTTAAAGCAGGGGTGTCAAACTCAATTTCATTGAGAGCCACATCAGCACTGCAGTTGTCCTCAGGGAGCCAGGTGGCTATGGCTTGGGTGGGCGTGGCCTACTGGGTGGGCGTGGCTAGAGTATGTATGTCCTACTGGGTGGGCATGGCCAGCTCTACATCGTTCGCATCAAGGGTGCCTATGGGGGCCTGGGCAGGAGTGGGACAGATCTGAGGGTCTCTGGCAGAAGGAGGGTCTCTGGGCCAGGGCCAAGGCAGTGGGGGCCGTTCCCTCACTGTTTCCAGGATGGCTTCGCGGGCCGCATGAAACCACTTTGCGGGCCGGATGTGGCCCCTGGGCCTTGTGTTTGACATGTCTGCCTTAAGTGGTGTGGCTATAGGAGTTTCCCATTCCCCACCATCAACTGGTTGCAAAACACCCTGTTCTACAAGCTTGTCTATTTCTGTGTCAATTTTATGTTTGAGGGCAGAAGGAACCCTTCGAGGCTTAATCCTAATGGGGACCATGTTGGGGTCTAGCTTGAATGTTATAGGCGGGCCTGTGTATGTTCCTAGGGCTGAATCAAATATGTCTGCAAAGTCCTCGCAAACTGACATTAGATTTGCGGGTTGTGTCCGTTTGACCCCGGTTACTTGGATGCCTAATGCATCCTAATGCATCAAACCAACTGAGTCCAATTAGACTTGTTCTCTGCCCTCCTACTACTATGACACCCCAAAAATCCCTTAAATTTAAAGGCCAAGGTAGCTTCACCCTTGACTGTGATATGATAAACATCCCCTGGATGTTTATTCCATTCCACTTCCACAATCAGGCCTGTTATGGTCATGAGAAGATGGTGGCTGACCTACTTCGGAGGTTATCCAGCTCGACTGAGCGTGGAGCTGGTTTGGTGGACTGGATTATCTACCTTCTGATTCTGGACTATCTTTATCGATCATGAGACTGCCTTTGCTGGACTCACATGGACAATTAAGGCTCATCTATCTTATTCTAGCACGGATTTATTTGCTTTCAGGGGTGCCCCCCCTTCCTGGGTGCGACCTGCCTTCTTTTTCACTTCTTCTCTTGATGACGGGCCCAATTGTTGGGACCCTGAGAGATGGTTGGGCAGGGATAGGAGTCTCCGGTATAAATTTAGGAAGAGGCCCCTGGTTTGTTTGTTTTTTTGTTGTTTTATATATATGTATTTATATATATTTATGTATATATAATTAAATTTATTATTTAAAAACATTGGACACGGTGCGAACGGACTGACAAACCTTCTTGTCTACAATGTTTATATATATATATATATATATATACCTAAAATACACTTGAATACACTTAAGATACAAATCAGTTAAGTATAATACAATATTTAGAACAGTAAATGTAAAATTGAATGTAAAATTAAACCAGTCTGTAAAACCTAATAGAGACCTTCCTTTTGTTCCCGCCAAAGATAAAATTTGTTCCAAATTCTATAGTAATCTGATTGATCTTTATTTTTAAATTCCAGAGTTAATTTATCCATTTCTGCGCGTTCCCAAATTTTCCTAATTACCTCATTTTCAGCTGGGATTTCATTCCTTTTCCATTTTTGAGCAAATGCCATTCTTGTTGCTGTAATTACATGAATCATCAAATACAACTCATCTTTAGGGTATTTCTCTTTTGTTATGCCCAATAAGAAAAATTCTGGACTAAACTCTACTTCTTGTTTAAATATTTCTTTCAGCCATGTCCAAATCATTTTCCAAAATCTTTGTGATTTATTACAGGACCACCACGTATGGAAGTATGTGCCTAATTCTTCAGAGCACTTCCAACATTTGGGAGATACTGTCTTGTACATTTTGGCTAAGCGTGCTGGGGGAAGATGCCATCAATAGAACATTTTAAATAAGTTTTCTTTGTATGCTGAAGCCAATGTTATTCTTTTATTTCTATCCCAGAGTGTTTGCCATGTATCAAGATCAATACCATGTCCCAAATTTTTTGCCCAAATCAACATGGAGTTCTTGACTTGTTCTTCGAACAGCTTATACCCCAAAAGTAGATTGTATAGTTTCTTTATCTGTTTATTATCTGGGCCCAATAATATTTTATCCAAAGCCGTTTCCTGGGTGTTTATCCCCCATTCTTTTTTATCCTTCTCGAATCTTGATTGAATCTGTAAGTAGGCCCACCAGTCCAGTTTTATACCTTGTGACTCTAAATCATTTCTAGACATCAGTTCCCCCTCCTCGTTCATAATATCCTTATATGCAATTATGTTACCTTATATGCAATTAAATAGATTTGGGTAAACAATCGCTTCGAGAGTGGATAGCCAGACTGTTACTTTAGTATAATTGTGAGTTCTAATTTTGTTCCAAATGTTAAATTGCCTAATCCGATGTTTTTGAAAGTGTGAGAATAATCCTTGTTTCTCCGTCCATAAAAAAGCGTGCCAGCCAAATTGTAAATCGTGACCCTCTAAAGTCAGTAATCTTCTATTTTTCAGAATTATCCATTCTCTAATCCAATTTAAAGCCGCGGCCTGATAATATAATTCCCAGTCTGGCAGTCCAAAACCCCCGTTTTCCTTCGTATCCTGCAAGTATTTCATTTTGATTCTTGGTTTTTTCCTTTGCCAAAGAAAATTTAGTATAGTTCAAATTTCGAAAGAATTTAGAGTCAAGTTGTATTGGGATATTTTGGAACAAGAACAAGATTTTGGGCAGGACATTCATCTTGATGACAGCAATTCTCCCCAGAAATGAAAGTTTCAGATTACCCCATCTTTCCAGATCATCTTTTATTTGATTCACTATATTATCATAATTATCTTTTTTAAGTGAGGTGCATCTAGCTGTGATATTAATTCTTAGATATTTTATTTTTTTGACTATTTCTATGTCCATAATCCCAGCCAGTCTTTCTTTTTGTTTATTAGTCATATTTTTAACGATCATCTTGGTCTTGTTTCTATTTATTCTCAATCCAGCAACTTCACCATATTTAGTTAGTTCTTCCAATAATTTTGGTCCTGTGTGATATGGGTCCTCCATAATGAAGACCAGATCATCCGCAAATGCTTGAAGTTTAAAAGTTTCCTTTTTAATAGCTAATCCTTTTATCTGTGGGTCATTTCTAATTGTTCTCGTTAAAACTTCTAGTGTCAATATAAACAGCAGTGGGGATAAAGGGCACCCTTGCCATTTCCCATTTGAATTTGAAATTTCCTAGATGTTTCCCCATTAATAATTGCCCCTGGTTTGTTTTTTATCTAGATATTTTAAAGGATTAGGGAGGGGGGAGAGATCGCGGTCTTGGTTGGAACTTGGGGGGTGTCAGGACAGATCAAGGCGGCAAGGGACCTAGGTCGGGTGCCTCTGGAGCTCCGGAGCAGGGTGTGGGATTGCAGATCCCCACAATGTTTGGGAATGATAGCAGGTGCTTCTACGGAGGGCTGTCCAGGAGCACGTCCCCACTATTTTCAAGCGGTGATGCGCTCCGACTCTCCAGTTTTGACCCGTCATTCCAGGAGTGAGGGTGAGCAGTTACCTGAGCTTACGCTTGTGTATTTTAATGCTAGGTCCATAGTTAATAAGGCTCCTCTCATCCGAGATTTGGTTGAGGAGGAGCGTGCGGACCTGGCTTGCATTACGGAGACCTGGTTGGGCCCAAAGAGCAGTGTCCCTCTGACTGAACTCTGCCCACCAGGTTTATGGGTGCTCCACCGGCCTCGGGCTCAGGGTAGGGGCGGGGGTGTGGCGGTGATTGTGAGTGAGGCCTTATGTCTGCGGGAGGCCACCATTGTCCAGATATTCTCCTCCTGAGATGTGGCCCTAGGGCTCAGTTGGGCTTGCTGCTGGTGTACCTTTCGCCTAGTCACGTAGCAGCAGCCCTGCCTGAACTTCTCGACATCCTCTTGGGGTTGGTGATTGAGTTCCCCAAGCTTATGATTTTGGGGGACTTTAATCTGCCATCCCTGGGGGATCATCACAGTTGGCTCAGGAGTTCATGGTTTCCATGATGGCCATGGACCTGAAGCAAGTTATTCAGGGCCCGACTCATGGGGGGGTTCACACGCTTGATTTTGTTTTTTTATCTGGAAGGTGGTTAGATGATCTGGGTGGGGGATTTCCAACTATTATGCCCCTTTCATGGACTGATCATCATCTCCTGCGGCTGGCCTTCTGTTTCGCCACCCCCCGTTGTTGGGCTACAGAACCGACCAGATGGTTCCGCCCTAGGCACCTAATGGACCCAGAGCGGTTTCAGGTGGCGCTTGGGTCCCCGCCTGCCACCTTCGCTCACAGCCCGGCCAATGCCTTGGTGGAAGCTTGGGAAGGGGCAGACATGGAGGCACTTGACTGCATTGTACCCATGCGGCCCCTAACCTGGTGTGAATCTGACCGATCATAATTAAGAACCTTCACTAGGTCTTATCTCACGGCTATGAGGACGGTGAAGTCCAACCACTTCGCTACCCTCATTGCATCTGCAGATAATTGCCCAGCCACCCTATTTAGGGTGACCCGCTCCCACCTTAATCAGGAGGTGAGGGGGGAGCCTTTGCAGGGTCTTGCTGAGGAGTTTAACCAACATCTGGCGAAAAAAATCGCTCGGATTCGGGCCGGTCTGGACTCCGACGGGGCAGAGTCTGATGGAGGAGACACGAGCAGTCTTGATGATGTTATCTGGGAAGAGTTCAACCCTGTGACTCCAGAAGATGTGGACAGGATCATGGGGAGACTGAGTTCCACCACGTGTTTATTGGACCTGTGCCGCTCCTGGCTGATGTATGCGGCTTGGGAGGGGACACGAGAATGGCTCCAGACAGTAATAACTGCTTCTTTGAGGGAGGATAGATTTCCTGCTGCCTTGAAGCCGGCGGTGGTGAGGCCCCTCCTCAAGAAACCTACCCTGGACCTAGCTATTTTGAACAATTACCATCCGGTCTCCAACCTTCGCTTTCTTGTGAAGGTTGTTGAGAGCGTGGTGGCGCATCAGCTCCCTCTGTTCCTGGAGGAAGCTGATTACCTGGACCTGTACCAATCGGGTTTCAGGCCCGGGCACAGCACGGAGATGGCATTGGTTGCTCTGGTGAATGATCTCCGGTGGGCTTGGGACAGGGGTTGTTTCTCTGTCCTAGTCCTATTAGACCTCTCAGCAGCTTTTGATATCATCGACTATGGTATCTTGCTGTGGCGTCTCAGGGGGTTGGGAGTGGGAGGCACTGTTTTTCAGTGGTTCTCCTCCTACCTTCTGGGATGTTCACAGTCGGTGTTGGCAGGGGGGCAGAGGTCGACCTCAAGGCCTCTCGTTTGTGGAGTTCCTCAGGGGTCGGTCCTCTCGCCTCTCCTGTTCAACATCTATATGAAGCCACTGGGTGAGATCATTCGTGGTTTTGGAGTGGGGTATCTTCAGTATGCTGATGATACCCAGCTTTTTATCTCTACCCAAACCACCCCAATGATGCCCTCGATATGATGTCCCATTGCCTGGAGGTGGTCTGGGCCTGGATGGAGAGGAACAGGCTTCAGCTTAATCCTGGCAAGACTGAATGGTTGTAAGTACCGGCATCTCAGGAAATTCAATTCATTCCATCTTTATCTATGGGGGGGTGAGGTGTTAACCCCCATAGATAGGGCTCGCAACTTGGATGTCCTTCTTGACTCACAGCTCAATTTGGAAGACCATGTAGGAGCAGTGGCAAGGGGGGCTTTTGCCCAGGTTTGCCTGGTGAGCCAGTTGTGGCCATATCTGGACCGGGATGCTCTGCATACAGTCACCCATGCACTTGTGACCTCTCGGATAGACTACTGCAATGCCCTTTACATGGGGCTGCCCTTGAGGACCACTCGGAGGCTTCAACAGTTGCAGAATGAGGTTGCACGAGTTGTGATGGGGGTATCCTGATACTCCCATGTAACACCTCTCCTTCGTGAGCTGCACTGGCTTCCAGTTGCCCTCCGGGTGAGATTCAAGGTGCTAAATGGCATGGGTCCGGACTACCTACGGGAGCACCTCTGCCAGCATCAACTTCCCTTCGTCCTGTGAGCTCCCACAGAGAGGGCCTCCTCAGGTTGCTGTCAGTCAGGGATTGCCGGCTGGTGGCCCCCAGGGGGAGAGCATTCTCTGTGGGTACGCCAGCCCTTTGGAATCAACTGCCTGTTGAGCTCCAGATGGCTCCCGACTTTCACTCTTTCTGCCATGACCTGAAGACTTGGTTGTTTGAACAGGCCGACCTGGACTAAGGGTTTGGGTTTATTTTAACTATTTATTGTTAAAGCTAATTAATTTAATTTTCTTTTAACTTTTGTATGTTGCATTTTATTGCCCTGTACACCGCCCTGAGTCCTTCAGGAGAAGGGTGGTATAGAAATTTAATAAAATAAATAAAGTAAATAAATATGAACATTTTGAGTTAAAATCATGTCGGAGGGCCTTAGTTTGGCCCATTTTCTACTGTGACTGCACACAAAATTAAATGTCTCCAGAGAAATGATGGAAACGGATGAGCCTGTGTCCAACTCCATTTTACAGAGGATGCCTTGTAGCTCCACCTGAAGTTTAAATTTGGGTCTGAGGGTGTGTTGGGCCCCGGTGTGGCATACACTTCTGTGGCTTGCACAAAATCCCACACTAAACGGCCCCTGGGCCCTGGTACCTCTCCTGGTCAGATCTTCCGACTGGCGCTTTGATTGCCAGTCCCTCTGGCGAGCTCTGCATACTGCTGTGATGTGACCGGTTTTGTCACAGGACTGGCACGTGGTTGACTGGAATCTGCAGTGTGCGTGTTGGTGGTGGCCAGCACAACCTTTACATCGAGGTAAGAGATCTACCTTGTAAGGAGTCTCTTGTTGCTTGCTGCTGCAGTGCTGAACGTTGGGTTGTTTCTGCAGCTTGTCGACTTTGGCATCTTCTTCATCTGATTCTTCAGGGCATTTGGCATCCTCATGGTGGACGGTTTCTTCATGTTGTGTTGTTTTGGCGAGCCGGATTGTTCGAACAGCTCCCCCGGTGGCTTCATCTGCTATGACTTCAACCTGGGCTTCAGTGAACGACAGATTAGCTCTAGCAAAAAGCTTTTGCTGCAGCTCTCGATTTCGTAGGCCGCAGACGAGCTGGTCTCAAAGTCGCTCTTCGACATCAGAAAATTTACACAGGCGTGAGGGCTGCCTCAAGGCTGTGATGTACACCGATGTGGTCTCACTGGGCTGCTCTATTCATTGTTTGAAGGCGTAGCATCAGGCAATCACCAACAACTTCGGTTGGAAATGTTCTCTGAGCTTCTTCTTTAGACCAGTTTAGGAGACTGATTTCAGCGGCATTGGCGTGAACAGGTTTTCATCCAGATCGAATGTTGCTGGGCTGCACACAGAGAACAGCATGGCAGCCTTCAGTCCATCTACTGCAACCTGGTTCGCCCGGAGGTAGTTTTCAACCTGGGACAGGTATGATGACCATCCTTCTGGTCGCTTGATATTGAACTCTTGCAGCCTGCTGATCTTGGGCATTCTTCTGGTCTTCGCAGATGGTTCCTGTGCCTTCTGATCCTTCTTCTCTTATGCCCAGGAACTGATCCACTGAGTGCATGGTCCCTAGCGTGTCTGGCTAGCAAACCATGGGGGGGATGCTTTTCCCGCCAGGCATGCGCTGCCTCTCCCCTAGTGACTTTCAGCTCTTTTGAAGAAGCAGGATCCCACCTTCATCGCCAGTGTTGTATAGTGAGTTCATTGCGCAGGAATGAAGATGAGGCAATGGGTTCAGCAATGAACATGTTTATTTGCTTTCAGGATCTGAACTGAGGAACTGAGCTGCAGTCTGCAGCAATTTATAGCCTGGCCCCTTGGCGGCAGCCAATAGGTTTAAAGCAACCCATTGCCACCTAGGGGCAGCCAATAGCAGCACTGGAGGCGGGGTATCTGAGTTGCTGAGAGCCATTAGCTAACTCCAGCTTACCACGTGGCATTACCATTAAGCCCAATACATAACAAGCACTGAATAAAACCATTCAGACATCAGCTCCTGGAAAGTAGTGGTAATAATTTTCTGATTAGACAAAGAATACTGAAGACATGGAGCAGCCTTTTTCAGTTATTGTATAATCCTCAAATTGCAGAACACATTCCTTTGGACGTTAGATTAGTCATGGTATAATGATTTATGAAAAAAACAACAAAGACCAAATTATTCTAGAAATCCTTTGGAAACTGACTGTTGTTGTTATGTATTTATTGTGAAATTATTCCCAGCTAATAATTAGTTAAGCCTAATCCAATATTTAAAAGGGACATGGTGGCTCAGTGGGTTAGGATGCTGAGCTTGTCAATCAGAAGGTCGGCAGTTTGGCGGATCGAATCCCGAGTGCCGTGTAACAGAGTGAGCACCTGTTACTCGTCCCAGCTTCTGCCAACCTAGCAGTTCGAAAGCACGTAAATATGCCAGTAGAAAAATAGGGTGTGTGTGTATGTGAGAGAGAGAGAGACAGAGACAAAGACAGAGAGACAAGCAGATAGACACAGACAGACAGACAGACAATATGTAAAGTAAGTATTATGTATTCAGTTCGGTTAGGCATTGACGAGGCAGAGCGGTGAAACAGCAACATGTTTATTGAGTAACAACAGAAGCAGCCCTAACAGCTGCTTAACAGCTATATATACACGGATGGCCTCTATGCGAAAATCAATAGATTTAAAGTAACAATTCCCATGCCAAAACACAGTTAACAGTCCTGGAGACAAGCAATCTGGATTTCAAACAATATAGCCGTTAAGCAATCATTCAACTGATTACAGCAATTAAGGCCAATACATTACACCCCTTCCCCCTAGATGGTTCATAATCTCAAATGCTTGACATAGTCCTGTAAATACTTAGGCAGCCTTTGTGTCCCTTCCAAACATCTTAAGGCTGCTGGAGGCTGGTGGTCTACCTGCTCACCTGCTTGGCTGGGTAGACCAGGAATTTGAGTCCCGATAGTTTTGGGTCGACTCGAATCCCTTTGACTGGCCTGTTCTGGTAGGCCCAAGCCAAAGTCCATTTGAGGAACAGAGTCCGCCGGGCTGGAACTCGGACCTGTTTGCCAGTATTGCTCAGTGGTGCAGTCTGTATGTCTGGAGAAAATTCATCTATGGCCAACCCCCCGTCTCCTTGGCTGAGAGTTCTATCGGAGCATGCAGGCTCCACCGTCGGGTCACTGTCATGCCGCCTCTGTGGTTGGCCCTCTTGAGAGTCCTGAGCCAGTGACTAATTTGCTAGCCTCCAATGCAGTTGGTCAATGTGCCATCAAATTACTTAACCATCTTCCAGGACCACTTTGTACAAAAGTGGTGCTAACACCTTAGCAACCACAGCTACTACCCACAATGCCCCTTCACCATAATTCTGGGCCCAAACCTGGTCACCAACTTGCAAACTTTGCGGTGGTTTTGGCTGTGCTGTGTCCGAGACAACTCGGTCAGGGTGCAGCCGATCCAGCTTAGTAACTAACCGCAAGCCCTATCTAAGTTCAGCTGAGCTTCTGCCTGTGGAAGTGTAGGGAGGTATGCATTGGCAGAGTAAGAAATCTGCCAGCCTGTGGTGCCAGTCACCGGTGACGATCCTCTTTAAGAATTCTTTGGTCATTCGAACCATGCATTCCACTTGGCCCATTTTCCCTGCCCGGTTTGTGAATTAGCCTGTAGCTGTAGGGTGAAAGGAAGATAGACCACCTCAGCATTCATGGCAATAGAATCTGAGGTGTCTGCTTGTTCGTGGTGGCTTCTGGTCTGTGAAGACTGTGAAATTATGGCCATACAAGTATTCATGAAAGTTTTTTATGCCTGCCACTATGGCCAGTGCTTCCCTGTCTATTTGTGTGTAATTGCTTTCTGCTGATGACAGAGTCCTAGAGTAGTAACTGAGTCTGTCTCCCATCAGCCTTTAAGTGGCTCAACATGGCCCAACCTTGTATGGAGATGCATACAAGTGATGGAGATAGGCAGCTTCTCATTAAAGTGGGTAAGCACTGAGTTCGAAGACAGCAGTGATTTGACTGCTGAGAGGCTTTTCTCATGGATGCTTGTCTACTGCCACTGTGCTTTTTTGTCCAAGAGCCAGTGTAATGCTCTTCCACTGCAGCCTTGTATGGAAGAAAGCATGGTAAAAGTTCAAACCCCCCAAAAGGCCTGAAGCTCCCCCTTCGATTTTGGACTGGGGTCCTGCTGAATTGCTTTGAGCTTGGACTCCATTGGATGAATGCCTGCAGCATCAATGAAGAAACCAAGGAACTTGGTCAAATCGACCCCAATCTTGCATTTCTCCCTTATTAGCTTCAGTCCTACTTCATGGAAATACTGAAGGATGGCTTTAAGCCGTTCTGTCAAAATTTCCACTGACTCCCCCGCTATGAGAACATCATCGAAATAGGGGCACACCCCTGGAATGCTCTTGAGTGTGCGCTCCATCGCTCCCTGGAAAAGCCCTGGGGCTACACTAAACCCAAACTGTAGGCGCTTAACCCTGAAAGCCCTCCTGTGGGTGACAATGGTCTCAGCTTCTGCCATGGCCTCATCCGTGGAAGTTGCTGGTAGGCTTGCAGCAAATCTAATTTGGCAGCCTCCCTGTAGTGATGCCAAAATATGGGTGACTACAGGCACCAGATATGTATGCCATTGAAGGGCCTGTTGATAGTGCACTTATAATCTGCGCATATGTGCACCTCACCATTGGCCTTAAGTGGCATCACTATGGGGGTCTCCCAGACCCCACTGTCTACTGGCTGCAACACCCCTTGTTGCACCAGTTTGTCCAGCTCTGCGTCGATTTTGGGTTTGGAGGCAAAAGGCACGCTATGAGGCTTGATCTGTATTAGGGTTATGGTAGGATCAAGGTGAAGGGCAATAGGAGGACCCTTGTACTTCCCTAAACTGGAGCTGAAGACATCGGCAAACTCCTGGCAACCTGCCGACAGGTCTGCCACTTGTGTTACTTGTATGTCCAAGTCATCAAACCAGTCTAAGCCAATGAGGCTTGTGTGTTGGCCCTCCACTACTATGATGTCTAGCAGACCCTTGAACTGTACATTGAGTGTAGCTTCTCCTTTGACCACTACACACGAGTTTTGGAAATCCATCAGAAAAAGGTTAGATGGCCTGAGTTTAGCTCGTCTGCCACTGCTACTGCAAATATGCTTGAAGGTCCCTTGGGAAATTATGGATAGGGCTGATGCTGTGTCCAGTTCCATGTTGCATAGAACTCTCTGAAGCTTGACCGTGAGTCTAAGTTTCTCTTTAAAGGGGCAATGAATACCAGTTGTGAACATGCTCCTTCGGCTGGAGCAAAAGCCTACTCTGTGTTGCCCCAGGACCCCAGTAGCTCTCCTGAATGCTTCTTCCTCTGGTCCATCCCTCTGGTGACCTCTGCAGAGGGCAGCAATGTGGCCTGGTTAGCCACATACCCGGCATGTTGCTGCTCAGAACCTGCAATCCAAGCATCTTTGTTGGCCTCCACAGCCCATGCATTGAGGGAAGGAAACTGCCTTGTTACTTGGCCGCTGCCCCCCCCCCTCCAGTTGCTTCCATAGCTGGTCAACCTTGAAGTCCAAGTGAGAATCTTCTGTTTGTTCAGCATCCATGTGGTGGACGGTTTCTGGGCTGGGAGTGTTCTTGGAGGGCTGCAAAGTTTAACGACACCTGCAGTGGCTTCATCAACCATCACCTCCTTCAAGGTGATGCCTCCTTTAAGGCATCTTGTAATGAGAGGGTCTCCTTTGTGAACAACTTCTGCTGGAGCTCTTGGTTTCTCAGTCTGCAAACTAAATCGTTCCTCAGGTCTGTAAAGTTGCAAAACCGAGATGCCTGTTGGAGAGCAGCTATGAACCCAATTGCAGACTCTCCTGACTGTTGCTCCCGCTGCTCAAATGCATGTCTCCATGCTATAATGGAGAGTTTTGGCTCAAAGTGGTCCTTGAGCTTCTTTTTGAGGTCTGCGTAGGCAACCGACTCGAGCATAGCAGGGGCGGCCAGGTTCTTGGCTATGTTGAACATTGCTGGGCCACACACACAGTGGGGTGTTGCGGCCTTCAAGCCATCTTCGCTAACCTGGTTAGCTTGCAGATAGTTCTCAATGTGAGAGATATAAGAACTCCACCTCTCGGGATGCACCACATTGAATTCCTCCAATTTGCTGACTTTGGCCATGGTGAGTTCCTTTTGTGCTTGCAATGCCTTGTGCTACTAGGCTTCTGTACTGGCCCTAGGATGGATCCTTAGGGCATGGTGGTCTCCAGCATGGCTTGCAGGCAGACCAAGAGGGGGAACGTAGTTCCTGCCAGGCTGTCATGCTGTCCTCACCCCCTAGTGACTTCTGACTTTCTTTGTTAAACAGCACATCCCATCCTCATCACCACTATTATGTATTCAGTTTGGTTAAGCATTGACGAGGCAGAGCGGTGAAACAGCAACATCTTTATTGAGTAACAACAGAAGAAGCCCTAACAGCTGCTTAACAACTTTATATATGGATGGCCTCTAGGCAGCAATGAATAGATTTAAAGTAATAATTCCCACACCATAACACAGTTAACAATCTTAGAGACAAGCAGTCTGGGTTTCAAACAATATAGTCATTAAGCAATCATTCAACTGATTACAGCAGTTAATGCCAATACATTACAGTAACCATAAAAATATCTTTATTTTCCATTACACAATATATTAGACTAGATAGATAGAAATTTGTTTATCCAATAGTTACTGAATATTTGGAAACACCTCAAAAATGCTGAATTTCTCACATAGTAAGCACTATATTTTGCATTAAAGTTTAGAAAAAGAAAAACTTCAATTCTCAAAAAAAAAATAATAATCCAAATGTTAATGCAGTATTTTAAAGAAATTATATAAACCTGTATCTGATTGAAAAAGGAAGCTCTGAGGAATAAAGGCTCTGCTGAGACTTCAAAATTATGTTTATAAATGTGTCATGCTGTGATGCTGAACCATATCTATACTATAGGACATATTAACAACTATGTGACATATTAAATAGGATGAATAAACCTAAAAATTAAAGGATCTTGTTGAATAAAAAAAGAGAGAAGTGTAGATGTCTTCCTCTTCTGACAGTGGAAATAATGCAGAAAGCCTATAGTCCCATTCATCAATAATTGTTTATTTGTTTTATATGACACTACCTATATTTCAGGGAAGAATCCATTCCCAAACAATTTGTAACAGCAATGTATAGTGAAAACCATGGCAAATCCTTAATATAAAATGTTTATTCTTTTAGCATCCTACATAAGAATACTAATATGAAGAAGAACATACATCTAGATATCTTATTAGGTAAAACATGGTATACCATTGCTCAAACATGTTTGATATCATGTATATGTCAATTTCACAGATTCTGATCAGTTCCATGTGCAGACTGTCCATCTGGTGCAGAAATATCTACATTAGAGATTTAGAGATTTAGATTTCAATTTATTGAGCCATTTTTAGAGAGAATATTAGAGAAGGATGAGGAATATGATATAATCTTTCATTTAGTAAATCAATACCAAGAAAGAACAGTGAAACAGATTTTGCTGTAAGTTCTGTAGAGTTAGTAAAATAAACACATACAATAGGAATACTATATTTACAAAGAATATTATTAGCTGAATTTGATTCTTGAAACTGTTTCTAATAGCAAATTTTCCTTTCCTCTCTCTCTCTCCCTATCCCTATGTATGTGTGTTTCTGTGTGAGAG
>JAKJMR010017365.1:193463-254839 GCA_024449315.1 Daboia siamensis | reverse complement strand
TAATAATAATAGTTGGAAGAGACCTTGGAGGTCATCTAGTCCAGGCAAATGGCTGTCCAGTCTCTTCTTAAAAACCTCCAGTGTTGGAGCATTCACCACCTTTGGAGGCAGGTTGTTCACTGGTTAATTGTTCTAACTGTCAGGAAGTTTCTCCTTAGTTCTAGGTTGCTTCTCTCCTTGACTAGTTTCCATCCGTTGCTTCTTGTCCTGCTTTCAGGTGCTTTGGAGACTCCTTCTTCTTTGTGGTAGCTCCTGAGATATTGGAACACTGCTATCATGTCACCCCTCACCCTTCTCTTCATTAAACTACACATACCCAATTCCAGCAACTGTTCCCTATATGTTTTAGCTCCAGCCCCCTAATCATCTTTGTTGCTCTTCTCTGTACCCTTTCTAGAGTCTCGACATCTTTTTGACATCATGGTGACCAAAACTGGATGCAGTATTCCAGATGTGGCCTTACCAAAGCATTGTAAAGTGATATTAGTACTTCACTTGATCTTGATTCTATCCCTCTGTTAATGCAGCCTAGCACTGTGTTGGCTTTTTTGGCAGCTGCAGCACACTGCTGGCTCATATTGAAGTGATTGTCTACTAAGACTCCGAGATCCCTCTCACAGTTACTACTATTGAGCAAGGTACCACCTATACTATACCTATGCATTTGTTTTTTCCTGCCTAAATGTAGAACCTTACTTTTTTCACTATTGAATTTCATTTTGTTAGATAGTGCCCTGTGTTCGAGTCTGTCCAGATCCTTCTATATCTTAAGCCTATCTTCTGGAGTATTGGCTATTCCTGCCAGCTTGGTGTCGTCTACAAATTTGATGAGTTCCCCATCTATCCCCTCATCCAAATCATTAATGAAGATATTAAAGAGCACTGGTCTGAGAACAGAGCCCTGGGACACCCCACTACACACTTCCTTCCATGTAGATGCAGTTCCATTGAGGACCACACACTGAGTATGGCCTGTCAGCCAGCTATGAATCCATCTGGTGGTAATGCTATCTAACCCACATTTTTCTATCTTATCAAGTAGTAGGTTGTGATCTACTTTATCAAATGCCTTACTGAAGTCCAAGTAAATTATATCTATGGCATTCCTCTGGTCCACTAGTTTTGTCACTTGGTCAAAGAATGTAATAAGATTTGTCTGGCATGATCTATTTTTGACAAACCCATGTTGACTTTGTTTGCATCAAGGTGTTCGCTGATTTGTTGTTTGATTATCTTTTCCAGAATCTTCCCAGGTATTGAGGTCAGGCTGATAGGTCTGTAGTTTCCTGGATCTATTTTTTCCCCTTTTTTGAAAATGGGAACTACATCAGCTCTCTTCCAGTCCTCTGGTAGTTCCCCAGTGCTCCAGGATCTTTGAAAAATATAGTTGAGTGGTTCTGAGATCACTTCTGCCAGTTCCTTGAGAACCTTGGGGTGTAATCCATCTGGTTCTGGTGATTTGAACTCATCTAGGCTAGACAGTTACCATTTTCTTGCCTATCTTAACTTGCATTTCTATTCTGTTTTTTATGGCACTGGTTTGGGTAGGTTGGACTGTTTTTTCCCTTTGTATAAAGACAGATGCAAAAAATGAATTAAATAGTTCTGCTTTCTCCCTATTGCTTGTCACCTTCTTGCCACTTTCCCCCACTAATGGACCAATCATTTCCTTAACTTTTTTCTTGTTTTTTATATGTTGAAAGAAGCATTTTTTTTTTGTTATTTTTGACTTTGGTCGCAAGCCTTAGTTCATTTTGAACCTTAGCTTTCCTCACTTCATCTTTGCAGGCATGGGCTATTTGCTGATATTCTGACTTAGTTATGTGCCACTCTTTCCAATTCTTATACTTGTCCTTTTTATCTTTCAATTTATCAAAGAGTTCTTTATGCAGCCATGCTGGTTTCTTTTGAGAGCTGTTATTTTTCTTCTTTGTTGGTATTGTGCTAGACTGGGCCTTTATTATCTCAATTTTCAAAATTTCCCAAGCTTCTTGAGTTATTTTCCCCTTTAGGATTCTCATCCATGGAATTCTTCCCATGGTCTCTCTAAGTTTATTGAAATTAGCTCTTTTAAAGTCCAAGACTCTAGTTTGGCTGTGTTCTATTGCTTGTGCCTCCAGAATGTTGAATTCCAATATTGCATGATCACTTTCCCCCAAGGTTCCTGTGGCTTCGACACCTTCTCTGTTTCATCTCTGTTTGTGAGAATTTAATCCAATATGGCTAATCCCCTAGTTCCCTTCTCTACTTTTTGGGAGAGAAAGTTGTCTGCTAGGTTTGACAGGAATCTGTTTGATCTTCCACATGGTGCAGAGTTTGTCTCCCAGTTGATATCAGGGTAATTAAAGTCCCCCATTACTATCGTGATGTGCTTCTTACATACCTTAGTTAGCTGACTAGCAATAATTTCATCTATTTCCCTCTGCTTGGTTGGGAGGCCTATAGTATATCCCTATGGCAATGTCATTTTTCCCCCTTTTATATTGACCCAAACACATTCAAGTTTACAGTTTTTGTCATTGTTGTGCTCTATTTCTGTAGAGATAAAATTATTTCTTATATATAGAGCAACTCCTCCTCCTCTTTTGTTTAGTCTGTTTCTTTTAAATAGTTTAAATCCCTCTAGCTGTGTGTTCCATTTGTAGGTTTCATCCCACCATGTTTCCATTTTCTAAGGCAAGACAAAGATATTTTCTAGAAGACTTATGGATCTTCAATCTCTGATGAGAATTTGATAGAGGAGTCTTACATTTTTATCTTACACATTATAAATTCAAATAAAAATAAGAAAAATCTGTAAATAAACTGTGACTTAGAACTGAAAGAAACAAACATGCTGGTCTCTGCCACCTTATGAAGCAATATTACTTGCTTATATTCCCCTTAGGGTTTGCTTAGTAGTAAGCTTCTGTTTTCACTTTGCCAAATGGGGTTTCAGTAATATGAAAACTGCAAGATCTCTTCCATACAAAATATAATTTACAGTCCTACTATATTTCAGTTCAAAATTATAACATTCAAAACCAGATGTATCTATGACACATTTCCTGTGAGCTGATGTTTTGTGCTGAATTGTCCAAGTCATCATTGTGTTTATTATGCAGATTACAAATAATAGGAAGGCTTTTATGCAATATTTCAATATTGACTCCTCATTAAGAGAACAACCTCAAGAGTTGTTTTTCTTTGTTTGTTTTGCTTTTGTTTTCTCTCATTCTTTCCTGGAACTATAAAGAAATAGTGATGTAGCAAGGAATCAAACATCAATTTATCTGTCGGAGACACATAAATATGGAGGCCATCTTTCATAGGAGGATGAGTGAGCTTTTTGCAATCGCTTACGGAAGGTGGGGTGTGAAGTTAAAAAGAGGCGAAGCGAGAGGAAAGAAAGATGCTGGCGTGAAAGCTTGCCCAACAGCAAAACTTTGGTGTTTCGATTCCTTGGGTAGTTCAAATGCCGAGATGTATACGAAAATCTCATTTTAGTCTTTTATACTTTATATTCAAACTGTAGAGGGGAAGGATAAGAATGAAGCCAATGTCTTGGGATTTGGATATATTATTAATAATAATATATATTAATTATGTATTGGTCAGATGTAAAGATAGACCTACATATGAGGTCTAGTCTTTTATATACACTAAAAATTGAAGGTGGTTTTTTTTCAATTTCAAAGGAAAGCCTCATCAGATAGACAAGGCAGGTTGTATGACGTGTATGAGTTCCAGCACCTATTTGGTTTGTTTGTTTTTTACAAAAAAAGCACTGAATAAAACCACTCAGACATCAGTTCCTGGAAAGTAGTGGTAATAATTTTCTAGCTGTTATTAGTGAATTCTCTACAGTCTAATAAGTCTGAATGCTGTTTAGGCAAAGAATACTGAAGACATGGAGCAGCCTTTCTCAGTTCCTGTATAATCCCCAAATTGTAGAACACATTCCTATGGACATTAGACTAGTCATGCTATGATGATCTATGAAAAAACAGTAAAAACCAAATTATTCTAGAAATTCTTTGGTGACTGACTGTTGTTGTTATGTATTTATTTATTTATTTATTTATTTTATTACATTTATATACCGCCCTTTCCCGAAGGACTCAGGGCGGTTTACAGGGTAATTAAAAACACAGATATAAAAGTTAAAAACAAATTAAAATAAATTATAATAATCCCTGTATTAATTAAAAAACCCAATTGGACTAAATTAAAATTAAAAATTCTCAGCCTGGGGCAGAGAGCTCGAAGAGCCAGGTCTTCAGGTCCCGACGAAATGAACGGAGGTCGGGGGCAGTCCTCAACTCCACCGGCAGCTGGTTCCAAAGGGCAGGCGCACCCACAGAGAAGGCCCTACCCCTGGGTGTCATCCGCCGGCAATCTCTCACCGGCGGCACCCTGAGAAGACCCTCCCTGTGGGACCGCACTGGACGAAGGGAGCTTGATGCCGGCAGCAGGTGTTCCCTCAGATATCCCGGACCCAAGCCATTTAGGGCTTTATAGGTCATCACCAGCACCTTGAATCTCACCCGGAGGGCAACCGGAAGCCAATGCAGCTCGCGGAGTAGAGGTGTTACATGGGAGTATCGGGAAACCCCCATCACAACTCGCGCGGCCGCATTCTGCACCAGCTGAAGCCTCCGAGTGGTCCTCAAGGGCAGCCCCATGTAGAGAGCATTGCAGTAATCTAAACGGGAGGTCACAAGCGCACGAGTGACTGTGCGTAGGGCATCTCGGTCCAGATAGGGTCGCAACTGGCGCACCAGGCGAACCTGGGCAAAAGCCCCCCTGGGGCTTTATTGTGAGATTGTTCCCAGCTAATAATTATTTAAGCCTAATCCAATATTTATAATATAGGAACAGTTCTGATTTGGGAGTTTATTTATAATGTTCATTTTATTCCTTTTTAATTCTTATGGTGGATATTTTATAGTTTAGGGATGCTACAGATGCTTTATGCTTAGTTTTTCTGGTAAGTCAAAAGGGAATTGGTGTCATAGCAGTTTAAATCTTAATCTATTTTGGAAATGGAGGCAAGATAGTGATTGGCTTTGCAAGTTGTTTGATAGCCTTTACCTTTCTCCATTCTCCTCAAATATTGAGGAGGAAGTTATCCATTGTTAAAAGAAAAATTAAACCTGAAATCCTCAGCTTCCAAATGCCTATTATATATTTCAAGAATGCCATAAATATAATAGATTACTGAATAAATAAACATTACCATTGAGGTCAGACATTTGGTGTCCTGTACACTCTCATTTCTATAACATCTGTGAAGTCACAAAGATGACAAAATCATTGATTTTGATTAGTTTTTAACATTTCTTGAGTTGGGCAGATTGATAAATGTATGAAACAAACAAACAAACAAATGATACTTCAGAAGTAACATTCATAAATATGTAAATGTATCCAAATATCATCCAATAAGAACTACAGTTGTGTAGAGATCTAGATTCAAAGACCAAATGTGATTTGCATTACAGCACAGATCAGGAAAACATTCTCATGTTAGGAGAAGGCAGATATTGGCATAGCTGCTTCTTGAAACTGGCATACTTGTGACAAAGACTGGAACACAATATGTAAATGTAGGAACATTGTTCCGATAAAAATATGGAAACATGATCATTTTTGCAAAATTAGAATTTTCAGTAGATACTCATCTTGCCACAAATCATCTACAAGAATAATCAGTTTGATTTTTGGCACCATGTCCAGGCCCGGATGTGATTTATGTTCACTCTCCCCATTCTACACTGTACCCATGACTTAGCTCAGGACCTCAACAAACTTAGTATTATAATTAAAGTAAGAAACATTAACTCCAGGGAAACGTTTCCCTTTTTTCAGACATAACTGATACCCTTATGCCTTAGAAGAAGTTGATCAGAATGTGTCATTTGAAATGTTCTAAAGTTCCTTCAAACACATCTTGCATTCAGTGGCTTTACTAACAGGATGGAATAAAAATAATCATAACAAGGACCCCAGAATAAAATAAGCTAAGTTGGTGTACATACCCTCTCCACATTTCCAATTTGCATTGCTATGGCTGATTTTTAGTAAACAATGACAGATTGGCTTAATATCTATATATATAGTAAGTTTGTCCTTTCTTCCCTTCCAATTATTGGAGGAGCCATGTAACAATGAACTTCAAAACCAGAACTCTGCACAAGCTGATAAGGACATTTTATTCATCTTTTCTCTTCAAATCAGAAACATGGTTCTTATTTATCTATTTCCATGCAAAAAAATGTATTCTGCCTTAGCAAGCATATGTAAAAGCTAAAAGCTGGGAAATTCTTTTGCTGTGACAGGAAACCTCCACAATACTGGTTTGTTGTCTTTGTGGTAAGAATCTATATTTATTTCCTTTTCTTCCTTCTCTTATATCTAAAAGCATCTAAAGTAAATCACTTCTTTTAACCTCCCCTATTTTTACTGCGATCATTTAAACTTGATCATTTAAACTCAGTGCTTCTACAATGGGCAGGTTGACCAATGCTAATAGATTTCCAAAGTTATAGAGTCAGGAGGGATGGGAAATCTGCCCTTCCTTCAATGCCACCCAACCTAAACACCACTTTTATGCAGTTCCCATTGGCCTACTGCAGGTTTTTATCAATCAGAAAGAGCAGAAATCTAGACTACAGATAGTGAAGCTAACTTCACTAGTTATGATAGACTGTTGTTTTAACACGATTTCCCTCCTTGTGCCTGAGAAGCTAATTGGTTATGGAACTTCATTCCAGATAATAAGTAGTGTGTTCTGACACACTTGTTATAAGAATCCTGTGAGATGGAAACATGCTCGCATACAAGCAAACTCTTATTGATGGCTAGTTTTCCTGATTCACCTGACAATTTTTACTTTAAGAAAGAAAGAGTGCAAGATCATGGAAAATTGGGATGTTGAAAACTACTATCCTCTAGATTTATTCCTATTTTAAAGCCTCTGGATACCATGTGCAGTTGTAGGCAATCTAATAATGGATGAAGCTATGCACAAGACTTTATAGTATTTTTTTTTACACTTGTCCAACCTGCACTTGGTTAATTTCAGTTTCCCAGTTATACTGGGCTAGTGTAGCCCTGAAACTAAGTCTTGGGTCTTTGGCTTACTCAATTTTTTTCTGCCTATTTAAAATGTTATATAGCCTAGTTTCTTGCCCAAATAAGGATATTGTACAGCTTCAGATTTATAATACTTTATGTTATATCAAGCTGCAGGACAGAACTGCTGCCAAGCTCCAGCCAACCTTCAAGCAGGATTGCTGCTGAACATTAAGCTGAGGTCCCAAGCCAAGGTCCAGATAGGAATAAATAAAAATTGTGACAGGTTTTCATGATCTTTGATGCTAGCAGCCCTATTGAGTTACTGTTGGTGCTACAGTGTCCTTATGGAATTGGACACCCAATTCCACATTGAATGTCAGTTTCTCCTTCTCCCATACCTGTTGGTTAGGTTTTCCTTTTCTCTGATAAGGTCATAGAGGGAGAGTGGTGATCTACATTGGTTGGCTATAGATGTCACCTTGGCCTTGAAAAAAAACAAGTTCAACTGGCTAACTGACAATTGTAGTATGAGTGCAGATGAATTGGTTTTGCACCAATTATTCTGCTTTTCTTAATACATAAGAAGATTGAGAAATGTTTCCACTGGGTTTTGTAACCAAGAAGGAAAAATAATAAAACTCAACTCTGTTTGTGGGGAACAGGGGAAAGGAAATAAATTTAGCTAGTTTGTGAAATGGGGGTTGTAAACCTGCCACTCAAGCAATTTGGGGTTGCCACTTTTAGGTTCAAAAGTGAGTTTTCATACAAACTTCTCTTTTCACACTTCTTATACTTGAAGTGTCCGATGAACTGTTGAAGTTAGTCTGCAACACACTATATGGTCTGAATCAATATGGTCAAGAAAGTTCAGAATGATAAAACATGGGGGGAAAATGTAAGTGGAGCAGAAAATCATGCCAAGGATAATTTTGACAGTAAGGAATTGATAAAGGACATTATTGTCCATTTTGGCTGTCCAGTTGTAGATGTCTTCCTCTTCTGATAGTGGGAATAATTTAGAAAGCCTATAGTCCCATTCATCAATAATTATTTGTTTATTTGTTTTATATGACATTACCTATATTTCAGGGAGGAATCCATTCCCAAACAATTTGTAACAGCAATGTATATAGTGAAAACCATGGCAAATCCTTAATATAAAATATTTATTCTTTTAGCATCCTACATAAGAATACTAATATGAAGAAGAACATACATCTAGATATCTTACTAGGTAAAACATGGTATACCATTGCTCAAACATGTTTGATATCATGTATATGTCAATTTCACAGATTCTGATCAGTTCCATGTGCAGACTGTCCATCTGGTGCAGAAATATCTACATTAGAGATTTAGAGATTTAGATTTCAATTTATTGAGCCATTTTTAGAGAGAATACTAGAGAAGGATGAGGAATATGATATAATCTTTCATTTAGTAAATCAATACCAAGAAAGAACAGTGAAACAGATTTTGCTGTTAGTTCTGTAGAGTTAGTAAAATAAACACATACAATAGGAATACTATATTTACAAAGAATAATATTAGCTGAATTTGATTCTTCAAAACTGTTTCTAATAGCAATTTTTTCTTTCCTCTCTCTCTCCCTATCCCTATGTACGTGTGTTTCTGTGTGAGAGGGAGAGAGAGAGAGATAGACAGACAGAGAAATGACATGTACAGTAACCATAAAAATATTTTTATTTTCCATTACACAATATATTATTCTATAGATAGATAGAAATCTGTTTCTCCAATAGTTACTGTATTTGAATACAGCTCAAAAACTGCTGAACTTCTCACATAGTAAGGTCTATATGTTGCATTAAAGTTTAGAAAAAGAAATACTTCAATTCTCAAAAAAAAAAAAATCAAATCCAAACTTTAATGCAGTATCTTTTAAAGAAATTATATAAACCTGTATCTGATTGAATAAGGAAGCTCTGAGGAATAAAGGCTCTGTTGAGACTTCAAAATTATGTTTATAAATGTGTCATGCTGTGATGCTGAACCATATCTATACTACAGGACATATTAAATAGGATGAATAAACCTAAAAATTAAAGGATCTTGCTGAACAAAAAAAGAGAGAAGTGGACTAGAAGCAGCTTGCAAGCTGTAATCTTGTGATTTTCTCATTTCTGATGAACTTTCACTATTTTCTTTCAGTGAATAATATTTTTAATAAATTCTAGGGAAGGGAAATTCCCTAAATTCTCTTAATTCATCTACTTTAATACACACATTTTTTTTATTTCCTTGTCACTTTAAGTCAGATTCATAGGAATCTACAGATTATATTTTAGATATTGCATATTTAATTTTCCTCCTGATTTATATTTAGTTTATTTGATTGGGATATATAATCTTATTAGTTAATCTTAAATATGTAATACAAATGAATGAAAAGCAGATAAGATTCATTTCAATATGTTTTCATTGTAATTTGGACATAGCAGAATATAATACCTCCTGATAGAACTTAGTTGATTCTAATGATTAAATTTAATTTAAATCTTTGTATTTTCTTCTTTCTTGATTATTTTTATTTTCTACATAATTATTACTGTTTTTATTTAACCTTATAATCTTAACTTTTATTTTGCATAGTACTCAGCTTGATTATTCTGACATGATATAGATACATGAAAAAGATATATTTATACATCATCATTCATATTTTTTTCCTGAAGTTCTTTAAATGTTCAGGTAAAAAATATATATCCTTCCTTCCTTCCTTCTTTCCTTCCTTCCTTCCTTGCTGCCTGCCTTCCTGCCTGCCTGCCTTATGTTTGTCAAATGTTCTACAGTAAAGAATTCAACGCAGCCACAAAATATGTAATATTTTCTATATTACTAATCCAAAGAGTTCAGAATTGTAATTATAGAAGTAGGATAGAGTGAGAAAAAGTGGCTATTCAAAAACCCAAATAAAAATGTAAATAATTGACCACAAGCATTTTACAGACAAGCCCAATTTGTTTGTGTGTGTGTGTTCATATATATGTTTCACACTGGAGTTTTTATAAAATAAACCAATATAAATGACAGCAATCACAGGCTGTATTTATTTTAAAATTAGCATGTTTTCAATAAAATGATGAAAAGAAATATTAATAGATTTGGCAGCTACAACTGTAGCAGACAGATGGCAGTGTAGGATACCCAAATATTTAAAAGTGTAACTGACTCCTTATATTGTAATTTTTATTTCTGATTGTATCATTTATATATTGATTATTGTTTTACTGTGTGTAACATTGCCTTTTCAGGAATCCAGAAATGGCATTATCCACATTTTGAATATTTAGCAAACTCAGAGATGAAGAACTGCAAGAAAGGTTTGCTTCATTTATTGACATTTCCATTCATCGTTTCACATATCTTGAATTTTCCCCACCATATATCCAGAAAGCTCTCTTCCTAAAAGGTTTTTTTTTACATTAATCTTGTAAATTTATCATGTTTCTGTTATCCTTTCATCTTGCAAATTGGTGTATAAAGCATGGAAGTGAACAACCAAACCAGGGTCCAGATGTTTATCCTTCTGGGTTTTCCCAGCGTTCTAGAACTTCAGAGACTACTATTTGTAGTATTTCTTTGTATCTACATCCTTACTCTTGTGGAGAACACAATGATCATCATCCTCATCAGGACAAATAGTCACCTCCAAAAACCCATGTATCTCTTCCTCAGTCACTTGTCTTTCCTTGAGACTTGGTACATTTCTGTGACTGTTCCAAAGCTCCTGATTAACTTCTTAGCAACAGATAAAAGCATTTCCTATGCAGGATGCATGGCTCAGTTGTATTTTTTTATATCCCTAGTCTGCACTGAATGTGTCCTGCTGGCTGTTATGGCTTATGATCGTTATGTTGCCATCTGCCACCCACTACGCTATCCTGTTATCATGACATCCCAGCTTTGCTTGCAGCTCGCAGTAGGTTCCTGGCTCACTGGTTTCCTAATTTCTATGCTCAAAGTCTTTTTCATTTCACATTTGATTTTTTGTGGTCCGAATGTCATCAACCACTTCTTCTGTGACATCTCTCCTTTGCTCAATCTCTCCTGCACTGACCGAACTGTGGCTGAAATGGTTGACTTTGTATTTGCTCTTCTTATCCTTTTAATTCCACTTTCTGTCACAATGGGCTCCTATGCATTTATCATAGGCACCATTTTAAATATCCCTACAAGCCAAGGAAAAAAAAAAGCTTTTTCTACTTGTACCTCCCACCTCACAGTGGTTACTATCTTCTACTCGGCCACACTCTTCATGTATGCAAGACCAAGGAGAATCCATTCTTTCAACATCAATAAGCTTGTGTCAGTTGTGTACACTATTGTTACTCCCATGCTGAATCCCTGCATTTATTGTTTAAGGAATCAGGATGTCAAGGAAGCACTGAAAAAAACATTTTGCAGCTTCAGTCTTGAGAACATGATTAGTGATCATTAGACTGGTGACTAATGGATTTATTTCAGCAGGCGAAAAGAATAACTTTTCAATTTTTTGCATATGCGTATTCCACGTACTTAGTAGAAAAAAAATGTTGAAAATTCATAGGAGAAAATTGGATTTCACTGTCAAATGTCTTTTGTGGGACTGCATACTGATAACAGTCAGTGTTAAATTATATAAAAATAAAGAAATAAGTACATGTAGAAAGAGATGAGAGATTTAGAGATGCTGGGAACAAGTCACCATAATTATACCAATTGCATTTAAGTAAATATAACAAGTGATCTTAATTTAATAATACACAATTATTTTCATTTTAAACAATAATTCCAATTTCAAAATTAAGGACAAATGTCAGATTATATGATGTTAACAAATTCTATTTTTAGTGATGTATTTCTCTATATTGAGCAGAATAGGATGGGAATAGGGATAAAAAAAGGTAAGAAACTGTAGTTCTTTGTGCCTAAAGATCTTTCTCTTTTTATCTTAGTAAATGAAATAAAGAAAATAATTGTTTTCACTGCAGCCTTATACACATTATTGAACTTAGACTGGATTCTAAGAATCCATTCATACAGCACTTTTGTTCATATTAGTAATAGTCTAGAGTCTATATAGACTTTATACACACATACAGTTGGGTTGGGTTTTTATATGTTATTCATGTTGTCCAATATTTTCCATATTTTATATTTTTTAAAATATAAAACAGACAAAAGTTGCTGTCAGAAGCCATCCTCTTTCTAATCCTCATCTAATATGGAAATGAAAACATGCTTTGGTATTGTTACTTCCACAAGAACATTTTTCCATTATCATGGCTTACTTTGGATGCTTCTGAGATAATCTGATCTAGATTTAGATAAGTAGGATATCATTGTTTGAATCCTTCCTCCCTACCCTTATTTGATCCTGTTCATTCTAAGTTCCTACCTCATATCTAGTGTATGGTTTCTACAATAGTAGAATAAAGTAGTCTATTATTTCAAAAGGATTTCAAGTGTGTGTGCCTGACTTCTTAATCAATTGTGAAGCTTTATTCCAAATGATATGTTTGACTTTTATTTCTCTGGCTTGTTGGCTTTCTGTAAAACCAGGCTCTTTCAACAGGGGCTTAAGCCGGGCTGACAGATTAACCTATATTTGTAGGGTTACCAGAATGATTATGGTTCAACTTCAGAATTCTATGGCTGATGACTTCAACATTACTGAGAGATTAAGGATAGCCAGAATCAATCAATCCTCTTCCATCTCCTTCTAGAGATCATCAACAAATATAATCAATGTGATCTTTGTACTATTTCAAAGTTAGAAACCCTGCTCAAAAGTCACAATAATTTACATCTTTCAGAGCCCATTGGAACTGCAATCCAAATATCTTCTCAATAATGAGATAGGATAAAAATTATCCACTACATTTTTCTTCAGAAAAGGTATAGTATTGCCTCGTTAAAGAAAATCTTGGACTAGATGTCGATAGAGTGACTTTAAAAAAGTCAAAATACTGCAGTGCAATTCACATTAAAAAGAGATGGATATTTTTTATTACATGATCATAGCTATCATCATGTAATTTTTAAAATAACTATTTAAATTCATCCATGTCTACAAATTATAGGTAAGCAACATGCTGCTACATATTTTACATTCAGTGTTCATTAGTCCAATGAAACTTACCTTAGGCTAGTCACTGTCTCAGCCCAACTCTCCTCACAGGATTTTTGTTATGAAGAACACAGAAGAACTATGTTGGATATGTTTGCCATATTAATTTATTTGTAATAAGAATAATAAATTTGATAGATAAATAAATAAAACTCAAACCCCATAATTTTTTCTTTAAATGTGAGTGGAAAAAATAGATTTTATCACATCTATGCCTTCAGTTCTACTTAATATATCAGACTAGAGATTAGAGATTTTCAGAGGCCCAAACCATTTTTTCTACTAATCATTAAAAGCACGTTAAATGATTATAGATTAAAACAAAACAGATAGATCTCAAAGTATGTGAACTGCACATTCAGAAAGCACAAAATAACAACATATACCTTAATTCTGATTTTGCAAGGGCACTATGCCAACTTGCTGCTCCCATGATAAGTAAAAGAAGAATCAGATCAGACAAATATTTACATAATTAAGCAATTCAAACAGTTGGTGGATCTGTCCTGAACATTTTCCGTTCAACCTAGGGAATTGGTGTAGACATTATAGTTCCTTACTCAAATAGTTAATTTTCTATAAAAGGTGGATCAGACTTGGAAAATTTAGTTGAATATCTATATCTATATATCTATATCTATATATACATTTACATCTACATCTATATCTATCTATATATTGATTTGTTCAAAATTCAACTGAATGTGTATAAGCAATAATATGAATTGTATATAAATTTGTCAGAGTTAAGGAAGATAGTCAATATCTACATAAAAATATTCATTCCATAGAATAGTGAGATTTTTTTCCCATCCCTTAAGCTTCCACTATTTCTGTTTTGTGATTAATGTAATGCCTACACAATCTGCTTAGAAGTAAGCTCAAAATAATTCACATAAATATGTTTAGAGTGACACCTTTATATCATTAAGAGTACACATTACCACATTTAGGGGGAAAGATAAGCTGATGTTTCAACTACAATATTTTTAGGGATTAACCATGAATCATTAGTAACTAGAATGAAATGTATATGTGGGGTATTTCTCACCTTATTATTCTTATGTTAATATTGTGTTGATCGACATACAGAATATTTTTCTATTGAAATATGGACTGTTAGGGTGTTTTCACATGTAACTTATTTGCATTTTCAATTAGTAATGTCATTAAATCTCAACTTTAATATGATCTGCAAGTATCAAGATCAAGTGAAGTACTAATACCACTTTACAATGCTTTGGTAAGGCCACACCTGGAAAACTGCATCCAGTTTTGGTCACCATGATGTAAAAAAGATGTCGAGACTCTAGAAAGGGTACAGAGAAGAGCAACAAAGATGATTAGGGGGCTGGAGGCTAAAACATATAGGGAACGGTTGCTGGTATGTGTAGTTTAATGAAGAGAAGAGTGAGGGGTGACATGATAGCAGTGTTCCAGTATCTCAGGGGCTACCACAAAGAAGAGGGAGTCAAGATATTCTCCAAAGCACCTGAAAGCAGGACAAGAAGCAATGGATGGAAACTAGTCAAGGACAGAAGCAACCTAGAACTAAGGAGAAACTTCCTGACAGTTAGAACAATTAACCAGTGGAACAACCTGCCTCCAGAGGTGGTGAATGCTCCAACACTGGAGGCTTTTAAGAAGAGACTGGACAGCCATTTGCTTGAAATGGTATAAGGTTTCCTGCCTGAGCAGGGGTTGGACTAGATGACCTCCAAGGTTCCTTCCAAATTATTATAATTATAATTATAATTATAATTATTATTTATCCAGGCCATCCAGATTTATTTTATCTCTTGTATTTGTTTTCTAATACAATTGATAAACCTTGTTAAGTACTGTTATTATTATTATTATTAAAAACAGTTACTATTTAAGAAAAGTGCTTTTCCGAAAATGTACTAAAGGTGAAATAAAATGATCTCTTAATTCTTTTTAGAATTATCATTATGATTTGTGATTTTGATGATTTTGAGAGGATAAATTATAAAAAGAAAAGAGTCATGCAAATTTAGAGAGAGAAGTTACAATTGTACTTATAATTAGTGTGAAGATTAGAACCACTTCTTTATATCTTTTTATATATTTATCTTTTTTCCTACTTTCATCTATTTTCTTATTACATTTTTGGACTTTTCTGTTATTTCTCTTTTTTAAATTTTCTTTGTTGTAATTTAATTTGTATTCATTTTTATTAATTGTTTTAAAAACTTTTAATAAAATTATATAAAAAGAATTATCATTCGTCTCAGACAACAACAAAAAAACAATGATAGAGATTTAAACATTAAGTCACATGAATCTAAGATAAGCGAATACATTAACTTATTCAAATTTGAGTGAACTTTCACAGAATGCATTTTTAGAAATTGCTATATTTAAATATAGTTATAAAGTCACTCGGAAAATGGGTACCTATATCATATAAACAAGATTAATAGAAGTGAGATACTTTTTCCATTTTTTAGAAATGATTTGGATGTGCTAAGAAAATAAAGGACAATTTTACCAGCCCTCAGAATCTCAATGTAATCTTGTCAGTCTGTATCAAGAAACTTTGAAGTCTACCTGCATATGATGTAAATGTACTTGATATAAGATAAGATTATTATATTTCCTATTATTATATTTTAATCCCCTTCTTGGATTACTGCCTTGTCGTGGCAAAGGGGCTTGTGTAATTCAATGAAGCTATGAGCTATGCCGTGCAGGGCCACCCAAGACGGACAGGTCATAGCAGAGAGTTCTGACAAAATGTGATCCACTGGAGAAGGAAATGGAAACCCACTCCAGGATCTTTGCCATGAAAACCCTATGGACAGTACCAAAAGGCAAAAAAAAATATGACGCTGGAAGATAAGCCCTTCAGGTCGGAACGCATCCAATATGCTACTGGGGAAGAGCAGAGGGCTAGTACTAATAGCGCCAGAAACAATGAAGCGACTGGGCCAAAGCCGAAAGGACGCTCAGCTGTGGATATGTCTGGTGTGAAAGGAAAGTCCGATGCTGTAAAAAATTTTTCTCCATAGGAACCTGGAATGTAAGATCCATGAATCAAGGAAAGCTGGACGTGGTCAAACAAGAGATGACAAGACTGAACATTGACATCTTAGGTATCAGCAAACTAAAATGGACAGGAATGGGTGAATTTAATTCAGATGACCATCAGGTATACTACTGCAGGCAAGAATCCCTCAGAGGAAATGGAGTAGCCTTCATAGTCAATAAAAGAGTAGGAAAAGCAATATTGGGATACAATCCCCAAAATGACAGAATGATCTCAGTTCGAATCCAAGGCAAACCATTCCATATCACAGTAGTCCAAGTCTATGCCCCAACCACCAGTGCTGAAGAGGATTAAATTGACCGGTTCTATAAAGCCCTACAACACCTCATAGAACTAACATCCAAAAATGATGTTCTTATCATCATGGGGGATTGGAATGCTAAAGTAGGAAGCCAAAAGATAACCAGAATAACAGGCAAGTTTGGCCTTGGAGTGCAAAATGAAGAAGGGCATAGGCTGATAGAATTCTGTCAAGAGAATACGATGGTGATAGCAAACACTCTTTTCCAACAACCCAAGAGACGGCTCTACACATGGACATCACCAGATGGTCAACACAGAAATCAGATTGACTATATGCTCTGCAGCCAAAGATGGAGAAGCTCTATACAGTCAGTAAAAACAAGACCAGGAGCTGACTGTGGCTCAGACCATGAGCTTCTCATTGCAAAGTTTAGGCTTAAACTGAAGAAAGTAGGGGAAAGCACTAGGCCAGTCAGGTATGAATTAAATCATATCCCTGTTGAATATACAGTAAGGTAAAGGTAAAGATAAAGGTTTCCCAGCACATCATGCTAGTCGTTTCCGACTCTAGGGGCCGGTGCTCATCTCCTTTTCAAAGCCAAGGAGCCAGCGCTTGTCCGAGGACATCTCCATGGTCATGTGGCTGGCATGACTGGACGCCAAAGGCGCACGGAATGCTGTTACCTTCCCACCATAGTGGTCCTTATTTTTCTACTTGCATTTTTTACGTGCTTTCGAACTGCTAGGTTGGCAGAAGCTGGAATGAGTAACAGGTGCTCACTCTGCTACGTGGCACTCAGGATTCGACCCGCCAAACTGCCAATCTTCTGATCGACAAGCTCAGCGTCCTAACCCACTGAGCCACCGCGTAGAGTAGAGTAGAGTAGAGTAGAGTACAGTAGAGTACAGTACGGTACAGTAGAGTACAGTACAGTAGAGGTGGCAAATAGATTTAAGGAATTAGATCTGATAGACAGAGTGCCTGAAGAACTATGGACAGAAGTTCGCAACATTGTAAACGAAGTAGCAACCAAAACTATCCCAAAGAAAAAGAAATACAAGAAAGCAAAATGGCTGTCTGAGGAAGCTTTGCAAATAGCTGAGGAAAGGAGGGAAGCGAAAGGCAAGGGAGAAAAAGAAAGATATGCCCAACTGAATGCAGAATTCCAAAGAATAGCTAGAAGAGATAAGAATGCCTTCTTAAATGAACAATGCAAAGAAATAGAAGAAAACAATAGAATAGGGAGGACCAGAGATCTTTTCAAGAAAATTGGAGAGATGAAGGGAACGTTCAATGCAAAAATGGGCATGATAAAGGACCAAAATAGCAGGGACCTAACAGAGGCAGAAGAGATTAAGAAGAGTTGGCAAAATTACACAGAAGAATTATACAAGAATGAGCTTAACATCCCTGATAATCACAATGAGGTGGTCACTGACCTCGAGCCAGACATCCTAGAATGTGAAGTGAAGTGGGCCTTAGAAAAGCTGAGCAACAACAAAGCTAGTGGAGGTGACAGTATTCCAGCTGAGCTATTCAAAATCTTAAAAGACGATGCAGTAAAAGTGCTACACTCAATTTGCCAGCAAATTTGGAAAACTCAGCAGTGGCCATAGGATTGGAAAAGATCAGTTTACATTCCAATTCCAAAGAAAGGCAGTGCCAAAGAATGTTCCAACTATCGCACCATTGCACTCATTTCTCATGCTAGGAACGTCATGCTTAAAATCCTACAAGCTAGACTTCAGCAGTATGTGGATCGAGAACTACTAGAAGTACAGGCAGGATTTCGAAGAGGCAGAGGAACTAGAGATCAAATTGCCAACATACGCTGGATCATGGAGAAAGCTAGAGAGTTCCAGAAAAACGTCTACTTCTGCTTCATTGACTATGCAAAAGCCTTTGATTGTGTGGATCATAACAAACTGTGGCAAGTTCTTAAAGAGATGGGAGTACCCATCTTATTTGTCTCTTGAGAAACATCTTATGGTCATCTTATTTGTCTCTTAAGAAACCTATATGCGTGTCAAGAAGCAACAGTGAAAACTGGACACGGAATTACTGATTGGTTCAAAACTGGGAAAGGAGTCCGGCAAGGCTGTATACTGTCACCCTGCCTATTTAACTTATATGCAGAGCACATCATGAGAAAGGCAGGGCTAGATGAATCAAAAGTTGGAATTAAGATTGCCGGAAGAAATATCAACACCCTAAGATATGCAGATAATAATAACAATAATAACAATAATAACAATAATAACAATAACAATAACATTATTATTATTATTATTATTATTATTATTATTATTATTATTATTATTATTATTATTATTATTATTATTATTATTATTACTGTCCTTCTCCCAAAGGACTCACAGCGGTAAACAGGGCAATAAATACTAAAATACAAAGATACAAAAGTTAAGAAAAAATTAAACAGAATGCCCAATGTCTTACAACAATAAGTTAAAATACATTAAAAACAATAATAAAATCCAAACCCATCAGGCCAGGCCGGCTTGTTCAAACAAGTAGGTCTTTAGATCCCATCGGAAGGAGCGAAGGTCGGGCACCATCCGGAGCTCAACCGGTAAACGGTTCCACAAATCCGGCACACTCACAGAGAAGGACCTCCCCCTGGGGGCCACCAGACGACATTCTCTAATTGGTGGCACCCTGAGGAGGCCCTCTTTGTGGGAGCGCATTTGGCGGAGGGAAGTTGACGCCGGCCGCAGGTGCTTCCTAAGGTACTCCAGACCCATGTCATGTAGGGCTTTAAAGGTCATTACCAGCACCTTGATGGCAGAAAGTGAAGAAGAACTGAAGAGCCTCTTGTTGCGGGTGAAGAAGGAGAGTGCAAAACTTGGTTGAAACTTAACATTAAGAAAACCAAGATCATGGCATCCGGCCCTCTCAATTCCTGGCAAATAGATGGGGAAGAAATGGAGGTAATGACAGATTTTATTTTCCTGGGCTCCATGATCACTGCAATGGGGACTGTAGCCAAGAAATTAAAAGACGCTTGCTCCTCGGGAAGAAAGCCATGGCAAATCTAGACAGCACACTAAAAAGCAGAGATATCACCCTGTCAACAAAAGTGCGTATAGTCAAGTCTATGGTCTTCCCAGTTGCAATGTATGGCAGTGAAAGTTGGACCATAAGAAAGGCTGAGCTCCAAAGAATTGAGGCCTTTGAACTATGGTGCTGGAGAAGACTCCTGTGAGTCCCTTGGACTGCAAGGCGATCAAACCGGTCAGTCCTAGAGGAGATCAACCGTGACTGCTCTTTAGAAGGCCAGATCCTGAAGCTAAAACTCAAATACTTTGGCCACCTAATGAGAAGGAAGGACTCACTGGAGAAGAGCCTAATGCTGGGAAAGATTGAGGGCAATAGAAGAAGGGGATGACAGAGAATGAGGTGGCTGGATGGAGTCACTGAAGCAGTAGGCGTGAGCTTAGATGGACTCCAGAAGATGGTAGAAGACAGAAACACCTGGAGAAACGTTGTCCATAGGGTCGCGATGGGTCAGACATGACTTCACAGCTAACAACAACAACATATTTTAATGCCAATTTCTGAAATATCATTATTACATTCAAACTAAGAAAGGTGTATAGGTTGCCTGCTAGGTAGATTAATATATTAATGTATATTAACATATATTTTATTATTTGTTTCAGAAATGTTCATTCTTCTAATTCTTCCTCTTTTTTCTTCATTGCAATTTGTTTCTCTCTTTATGTCTAAACTAGGTTTCATTACTATAGAAATATGGATCACCAGAATAAGAGTAGTATCCAAGGATTAATTTTGCTTGGATTTGTAATCAGCATTGAACTACAAACATTTCTATTTGTGAATTTCCTTGTGGTCTATAATCTGACTCTTTTTGAGAATATTGTTATCATCATTGTGGTCAAAACCAGTCCTTGGCTTAAGAAACCCATGTATTTTTTTCTCAGCCACCTGTCTTTTTAGAGGCATGGCATATCTGTGTAATTGTCCCAAAGTTATTAATCAATCTCCTTGTGCAAAATACATGCATGACACAATTCTACTTTTTCAGCTCCCTCATATGTACTGAGTGTGTCCTCCTTGCAATAATGACATTTGACCAATATGTAGCTATCCTCTTTGTCATTCAACCATCATGACTCAGCACCTCTGTATGATATTAGCTTTGGGTTCATGGCTAATTGGTTTCTTAACCTCAATGTTAAAAGTCATAATATCATCAACCATTTCTTCTGTGATATTTCACCGTCAAATATGGCATGTGAAGATATGACAGTTGCTGAAATGGTGGACTTTTTCTTGGCTTGATCATTGTGTTGTTTCCACTCTCAATTACAATTGTTTCATTTGTCTGTATTATTTATACTATATTGACCATTTCCTCTATCCAGGGCCGGAAAAAAATCCTTCTCCACTTGTGCTGCTCACCTCAATGTGGTTATCATCTTCTTCTCAGCAACTCTCTTCATATATGCTCAAGAGAATAGAATGCACCCATTTGATCTTAACCATATAGTTTCTGTTATATACACCATTGCCACCCCAATGCTGAATCCATTCATTTATTGTCTAAGAAACCAAGAGGTTAAGGGAGCATTAAATAAAGTATTTGGTAGCATGAAGGTGCAGATACTGAGTGCAAGTCACTAAAGTTGAATTCACAGTTTTTTCTTAAAAAGCACCTTTTCTGAATTTGGTTAAAGGTAAAGGTAAAGGTAAAGGTTCCCCCGCACATGCGTGCTAGTCGTTTCCGACTCTAGGGGCCGGTGCTCATCTCCGTTTCATAGCCGAAGAGCCAGCGCTTGTCCGAAGACATCTCCGTGGTCATGTGGCCAGCATGACTAGACGCCAAAGGCGCACGGAACGCTGTTACCTTCCCACCGTAGTGGTCCCTATTTTTCTACTTGCATTTTTACGTGCTTTCGAACTGCTAGGTGGGCAGAAGCTGGGACGAGTAACAGGCGCTCACTCTGCTACGCGGCACTTGGGATTCGACCCGCCAAACTGCGACCTTCAGATCGACAAGCTCAGCGTCCTAGCCCACTGAGCCACCGCGTCCCTTTTTCTGAATTTGGTTGCTTGCTTGCAAATACTTCATTAGAATTAGAATTCATTACTGAGTTACATATATTCTCTTTCATTGGAAATGCCTTTTGATCTTTCCTTTCCTTTCCTTTCCTTTCCTTTCCTTTCCTTTCCTTTCCTTTCCTTTCCTTTCCTTTCCTTTCCTTTCCTTCCCTTCCCTTCCCTTTCCTCCCCTTCCCCTTCTCCTCCCCTTTTCTTTTCTTTTCTTTTCTTTTCTTTTCTTTTCTTTTCTTTTTTTTCTGCTTGCTTTAATTTGGAGAGAAGCAACCTAGAACTAAGGAGAAACTTCCTGACAGTTAGAACAATTAACCAGTGGAACAACCTGCCTCCAGAAGCGGTGAATGCTCCAACACTGGAAGCTTTTAAGAAAAGACTGGCCAGCCATTTGTCTGAAATGGTATAGGGTTTCCTGCCTAAGCAGGGAGGTGGACTAGATGACCTCCAAGGTCCCTTCCAAATTATTATTATTATTATTTCTATTATTACTATTATTATTATTATTATTATTATTATTATTATTATTATTATTATTATTATTATTATTATTATTATTATATGCTTGGGTTTACACTGAAAAGACTTAAAGTAATATTTTTAGTATCTTCCTTTATCTTTCATAATACTGCTACAAATGTTTTGCTTCCAAGAGGCAAAATAATTTCATAAGTACATCTTGACATTTATGGCTCATTATACTTATGTGTAGAATATAAAATTCTACAATTATTTTACTAGAAATAAAACTTAACTATTGATTTTTTGGAAACTTCTAAATCATTTGCTTTACATGTTTCCTGGTAAAATTAGGCTACAAAAGAGTATACAGACAAACAGATACAGAAATAAAAAAGTCAACTATTTCTTCCCCATCCAGTAGCAAATAAGATAAAATAATTTAATAATAAACCAAGAGGCATTTTAATAATTATTTATTAACATTAAAATATTCACAATATTTTCAGATTCTGTTTTAAAACAAGTATTATTATTATTTTTTATTTACTGTAAGATGATATTCCATAGTAATAATAAAGTGATAATAAAGAATAGGTATAGACATAGACATAACTTCAGTTTTAGTAACAGATTGAAACATAAGGGGATGTACAAAACCTCATAGCCTACAAAAAATAATGCTGAATATACTGGTCATTATTAATTCAGGTTAATAAACTTGCAATTCTTGGAGATTCCAATATTCAGAATCAAAGAATAGAGAAAAGAAAGACTCGCATTTATAAAACATTGTCAAATAGTTTGTACAAAACTCAGTCAGAATATGTTTGGTTATGTATTAAAGAAACAGCTCCTTACAAATGTCCAGACTCTATAGTGACTGGCAAAGTAGGAAGATAAAAAAAATGCTGCAATTTTGTAATATAAGCAGGCATGAAGTCACATATCATATTCTGACCAAAAGAACTTCTATTCTGAAAAGGAGAAGGTGGGCAGTATTGTTTAGTTTTCCATTAAAAATAGGGAAGACAAGGTTATTGTTTGGTGGGACAATGGAAATTAGCAACTAGCATTGAATTGGATAATATATTGAGGGGAAAGGATGGGTTTTTGCAATGTTAAACTCTGCATCATCAAGCAAATATTGGTGGAGGGCAATCTAAATATTTAATTTTTACTCAAGATTTTATCATCAATAATGAATAAATGGAGATGAGATTATCCTTTAGAAGATCATAAAGTACGTATTTATGAGAAGAAATGTAATGACATAATACTGTCATTTACCATTCTATAACTTGGAATAGGACATTACTACTATTACATTATAACTACTACATAAATAGGAAGGAGGAGTCTTGTGGTCCCTCCTACCAAAATTTAACTGACAATTGTAATTTTGGCTGGCCTATTTTTCCCCCCTTAAAAAAATAAAATAAAAATAAATGGGGTCCTTAAGTGAATATTTGAGACCCTCATAAACTTATTTGAAACTTCCATTCTCTCACTGCCCAGTGATCCAAATACCTGGAACCTCTTGGAAGTCACTTTTTAAAAAAATAATGCTTGTCAAAAAGACAATGTTGTTCTTCTCTGAAATAAATACAATGGTTCTGGTATAAATCTTTTAATATCCTGATGTATGTCCTTTACTGATTTTCAGCTTTGCCTACAATTTCTGAAAGGCAAACCTTTATCCTTCCCTCTCCATTTGCTTCCCATAATTAGCTATTTTTAATAGTTTAACTCAAAGTTAACTTAATATGAAGAATTACTGCTCTTTTGCACAAGAAATACCCAGCAGCTGAAGGGACTTTTCTGCATCTTCCACTGAATGTTTCTATCTCTTGTTTTATTGTTTTCATTTATGAATATCTTCTTGTTATAAATTGTTATTCTTTTGCTTGTTATAAATTGTTATGGCATTTTTTCTACCTATTGAGTCCTTCCCAAGGACTAGGATAGGCAGATGTTGTGGATGGCATTAAAGATAACATCATAGTATGTAAGCTATCCCAATAAAGCTGTTGTTGGTGTTCTAAGTGATGCTCTAGATGCTTTGGGATTGCACCAAAGATGCCTATTACTATTGGTACAACCTTTGCTTTCTTTTGGCCACAATTGTTCTATTTCGATCTGCAGGTATTATTGTTATGTAAGTATATGCTTTCATTTAAATGAAAAAGGACATTTTTTTGAGAACAATAATGTTTACATTTCGACCAGAGAAGATAGGTGATTTCAAAGAGGTGTGAAGGAATCCATTTATGTCAAACTGGAAAATCCTTCCCTCAACAGTGGTGGAAAACTTAGACACAATCTGTCCCTCATTTTTTATGCTGCTGTCTCATCAGTCCCCAGGAAGATTAAGACCATATCACAGGTTCACCATTTAATAATACCAAAGAATTTTAGGAGTTGGAACCTTCCAACAAATCTCTACCTATTCAGATTCCTCCTAACCAACTTGCTCAGACTGAAGAAGCTGGTTGGATAAACAGCAGAATGTTTCAAACCAGCAAGAAAATAAATCCATTTGCCACAATTCAACTTCCAGATATTATTATGGTTTATCTCAAAGTCAGCCAAATATTCAGACTGGATTTGGCATTTTATTCACCTACTGATGCTTTCCAAAGACTTGGTATAGAAAGAAGTTTATGTTTGTTGCTATTAGAGGTGTTAAGTACTGGGATCGGTGAGGCATTGAGGAGGCGTAGCTGAAAGCAACAACACATTTATTAGGTTAACACAGAAGCAGCACTAACTGTCGCTTAACTTCTATTCTACCGATAGGCAGCGGCCAATGGAGTTAAAGCAGTATTTCCCGCCCAAAAGACAAGCTAACAATTCTGCAGACAAAGAGTCAGGAGTTTAAACAGACACAGCAGTTAACTATTAATAATGGTTCCCATGTAATTTACATCAATACATAACAAGAGGTATCATCACAGGATGTAAACTGTTCCAAGTAAAGCTGCCTTTTATAATTGACTGATGGCGATTTTGTCAAAAATGCTTTAATGAGTCTGGCCCTGAATAGGATTTCTATCCTTCTATAATACAATTCTATTACTTATCACTAATGTTTGACTTGATAATGTATTTAAGGTGAAATTATACAGATGGGAATGTGGGAAAAAGCTTCAACATATGAACCAGTGTAAATGAAATAAACAACAGTTCTGTAATATATTGTTTGGAATTCTAAATACATCCTAAAAAATTACAATGAATCATTTGTAAATTTAAAAAAATAGTATCAAATATTTATCTTTCACCATTTTCTTCACTCATCTGTCACTTTGGCCATTTTCATTGTTTGTTTAGTTTAGTTCTAATTGCATTTTATTTCATCATTAACTCATGAATATGGACAGAAATGAAAATTTTCTGGCAAAAATAGGAATGCTATTGCTCTCCAATGCTATGTTGACTAGCTTTACTGCTAATGATCTTCCATTCCTGAAACACAGAACACATCACTTTGAGGACCTTTTCATTCATAGCAAAAGTCCTCAGAATGAGTATCTCTGTTGCGAAAGGGCCACATGAATATCTAATCAATTCTTTAGTCTAAGGAACTTTTAGAAAAAAAGAACTAAGACAAGTGGTCTTTCTAGATGATAAGTGAGGGAATGGGGCCCTGTCATTATTCTGCCATCTTGTCTGCTAGAACATCTAGGGTATAGAATTCTTAAATGTAGATTTTACTTATTTATAAGGATGTACTTTAGAACTGCCCTAGAGAAAGCTTATTAATATTGAAAATATCTTATACCTTCACTTTTCATTGCTGTTGCTCTGTACTATTTTAACAAATGCCCTTTTCACTTCTTGATTGCGGAGACTATAGATTATGGGATTTAGCATTGGTGTTGCAATGGAGTAAACAATAGATGGAACAATTTCTTGATTACTAGCATCTTTGGAGGTTGGCTTCAGGTATCTAAAAATAATTGTTCCATAATACAGCCAAACAACAATCATGTGAGATGTGCAAGTGGAGAAAGCTTTGCTTTTCCCTTCCATGGACCGGATTCTTAAAACAGAAAAGATGATAAGAATATAGGAGGCCAGTATAATGAGTAGAGCCCCCATCCCTAACAATGAACCAAGAGTAAAAATCACCATTTGGTTTGCAAAGGTGTTGCTACAGGAAAGTTTGAATAGTTGTGGAGCCTCACAGCTGAAGTGATGAATGACATTGGGTCCACAGAATTGTAAAGTAGTCAGTAGAAGAGTGTTCAATAGAGCATAGGCAAAGCCAGTGAACAATGCACTACATATCAGGAAAGCACATACCTGTTTCCTCATCATCACTGTATAATGCAAAGGGTGGCACACAGCTATAAATCGATCATAGGCCATCACAGAAAGAAGAAGACCCTCTCCCACTGAAAGGCACATAATAAAGAAGACTTGGGTAAAGCAATGCTGAACTGAGATAGCCTTTGTCTCAGAAAGGAAGTCTTGTAGCATTTTAGGAACTGTGACTGAGGAAAAAGCAATATCAAGAAATGCTAAATATGAAAGGAAGACATACATGGGACTGTGAAGGTAAGGATCAATTCTTATAGCCAAAATAATCATTATATTGCCAATAAGGGTGGTCAAATAAATGAAGAAAAAAATGACAAAGAGTAATTTCTGAAGCCAGGGATTGTCACTGAATCCTAAAAGGATGAATTCGGTAACTTGAGTTCGATTATCCGTATATGGAAAAGTGTATCTTCCTGTAGAAAATAAAGTACAATGAAAAATAATTTCATTTTATAAAATTTCTTCTAAATCTCTTTCCCATTCCCAACCCAGATGAGAGCTGGAGACCTCATGTATCTACTAAATTATATGTCAACATCCAAGTATTGTTCAACATAAGAAAAAAATGACACATTGAAGCAATTATAATTCCAATATATAGGAGTTAAAAAGAAACTATTGTTTCATTTGTTTGGCAGAAACTATGTTGGATGGATGGAAGGATGGGGTATAAACTGATGGTTCTAAATGAAAAATGATATTTAGGTTCATAGTGAATAGCTTAGTTATAACGAAGATTCTAATTCCATGCTAGTAAATATTAGCAGGCAAATAAAAATAAAAATGCTAGTTTTGTAATGTTATTGTAATGCCATTCTGCAGTATGATAAAACATTCACTAATGTATGATTTATCTGATGTTATCTATATCTTTTTAAAGTTCAGAAAATTAAAAAATGCATTTTTTACAACATTTATTTGTCTACAATGTTATGGGAAAGCAATTTGCTGTAGTGGTAAAGTCATCAGGCTAGAAACCAGGAGACTTCGAGTTCCAGTTCTACTTTAGGCACAAAGCCAGCTTAATGACCTTGAGCCAGTCATTATCTCTCAATCCTAGGAATCAGACAAGGGCAAACTACTTCTGAAATCTTATCAAGAAAATTGCAGGCACTAGTCACTCATAGTGTCTGAAATAAAATGCCACACTTCCCATCAGTCAATACAAGTAAAAAAGCAATCTTGTCATTCATCAAACAATTTTCCCTTGAATAGATATTTACCTTTGGAATATGTTTTATGAAACTTGTTCTTTTGTGGTAACCTCATGTCCTCATTATGAAACAGCTCCAACATCACTATATTTTCTTCTAAAACAAATTAGCAATGGCCAATAAAAAGGCCTCTTTTGTTTCCTTCAGATTTAATCAAGTGCAAGCAAAGAAATAATCTTATTGAGTTACCAATCAAGGGAGAAGTTATCCCTTACATCTGTACTACAAAACATATAAGGTTTAGATGCATTTTATCTGTTTTGTTAGGTACACTTCACAGATAAGAGTCCCATATTCTTTCTTGAAAAGCATGCATGCCAGAATTCTATGCAACTGCTACATTTATTATTTTTTGTATAATTGTACCTAATTCACAAGAGAAGACATGGAAAAAAAATCAAGTATTCCCAAGACATTATTGTTTAAGTATTTATTTCTGATAGAACTAGACAGTGTTTTTTTTCTAAAAAAAAAAAAAAGGTGCCAGAACTCTTATCTTGGCGGGCACAGGAGGTGGGGTGGGTGGGGTGTCATTGCTGTGGTCACGAGTGGAAGGGGTGTTGGCAGCAGGCTCCCCCCCCCAGGGCCAGAGCCAACATGGCTGGTGCTGTGGGAGCAACAGGCCCCGCTCTGTATGGTGGGGCTGAACGGAGTGGGCAGTGGAGGCGGTGTGGGCCAGGTGATGCAGGGCGGCCACTTATGCACACAGGGCAAGGCATCGGTGGTGCAGTTCCAGCACCAGGTAGGTCACCAGCCTGGCTGACACAGGTGAGCACAAGGATGGAGTGCACATGGACTCTGCAGAACCCACCTCCCACTCCTTGTCCTCTTTTAATTACCTAGTTGAGATGGTGTAATTTGGCAGCAGGGAGGGATGCAAAGTTCCTGCCTACTTGCTTTCGCTACAGACAACTAGCTGGTGCAACGTTTGCTAGCCAGGTCTTTTGGTGTGGTCAGTAGCAATTCAAATTGGCTTTCAAAAGCCAATAGGCTTTTGAAAGCCAATAGAGAGAGTAGCATAGCTTGTGCAAAAGCTTTTTTTGTGTGTGCAAAAAAAGGTGCTGGAATGCCATTCTGAGCATTCTATGAGAAAAAAGCTCTGCTTTTATGTTTTAATCTTATGATTTTAAAAATATGTTTTTTCTATTATAAATTGCCCCAATATGTAGTTCCCATATTCAAAAAAGGGAAAAAAATAGATCCAGGAAACTACAGACCTATCAGCCTGACCTCAATATCTGGGAAGATTCTGGAAAAGATAATCAAACAACAAATCAGCGAACACCTTGATAGGAACAAAGTTATCACTAAAAGTCAACATGGGTTTGTCAAAAACAGATCATGCCAGAAAAATCTTATTGCATTCTTTGACCAAGTGACAAAACTAGTGGACCAGAGGAATACTGTAGATATAATTTACTTGGACTTCAGTAAGGCATTTGATAAAGTAGATCACAACCTACTACTTGATAAGATAGAAAAATGTGGGTTAGATAGCATCACCACAAGATGGATTCGTAGCTGGCTGACAGGCCGTATTCAGCATGTGGTCCTCAATGGAACTGCATTTACATGGAAGGAAGTGTGTAGTGGGGTGCCCCAGGGCTCTGTTCTGGGCCCAGTACTATTCAACATCTTTCATCAACGATTTGGATGAGGGGATAGATGGGGAACTCATCAAATTTTCAGACAACACCAAGCTGGCAGGAATAGCCAATACTCCAGAAGATAGGCTTAAGAAACAGGAGGATCTGGACAGACTTGAACACTGGGTGCTATCTAACAAAATGAAATTCAGTTGTGAAAAAAGTAAGGTTCTACATTTAGGCAGGAAAAATCACATGCACAGCTATAGTATAGGTGGTACCTTGCTCAATAGTAGTAACTATGAGAGAAATCTCGGAGTCCTAGTGGACAATCACTTCAATATGAGCCAGCAGTGTGCTGCAGCTGCCAAAAAAGCCAACACAGTGCTAGGCTGCATTAAAAGAGGGATAGAATCAAGATCACGTGAAGTACTAATACCACTTTACATTGCCTTGGTAAGGCCACACCTGAAATATTGCATCCAGTTTTCCTCACCATTATGTAAAAAAGATGTCGAGACTCTAGAAAGAGTACAGAGAAGAGCAACAAAGATGATTGGGAGACTGGAAGCTAAAACATATAGGGAACGGTTGCTGAAATTGGGTACAGTATGTGTAGTTTAATGAAGAGAAGGGTGAGGGGTGACATGATAGCAGTGTTCCAATATCTCAGGGGCTGCCACAAAGAAGAGGGAGCCAAGCTATTCTCCAAAGCACCTGAAAGCAGGACAAGAAGCAATGGATGGAAACTAGTCAAGGAGAGAAGCAACCTAGAACTAAGGAGAAACTTCCTGACAGTTAGAACAATTAACCAGTGGAACAACCTGCCTCCAGAGGTGGTGAATGCTCCAACACTGGAAGTTTTTAAGAAGAGACTGGACAGCTATTTGCCTGAAATGGTATAAGGTTTCCTGCCTGAGCAGGGGGTTGGACTAGATGACCTCCAAGGTCCCTTCCAACTTCTTCTTCTTCTTCTTCTTCTTCTTCTTCTTCTTCTTATTATTATTATTATTATTATTATTATTATTATTATTATTATTATTATGAAACTTTTATTCATAAAACATGAAACTCAGTCAGCTGAACACTCAAACTGACTGGCATTAATGGTTGACACAGGTTGCTGCCAGAATCCTAGGTATCAACTAGGTATCTCCTTAAAATGTAAGTTGTTCCAAGTAGCACAGTTTTTTGTAGCTTTGCTGGAGTTATTGCAGGAAGATGCAATTTCTTGATGTATTTTGCAAAGTTTTTATTATTTATTTATTATTTATTATTTGGATTTATATACCGCCCCTTTCCCGAAGGACTCGGGGTGGTGTACAGGGCAATTAAAACACTATATACAACACATAACATACAAAAATTAAAATAAATTAAACCAAATAGCCCTAAACAATAAAACACATAGTTCCCAGTGCCCCGATGACAATGGGTATCACTGTTATGTGTTTCATCCATAATCGTGCAGTTTTGATGGCCAGGTTGCGGTATTTCGTAATTTTTTCCAGTTCTTTTTCTTCGACTCTGGCATCTCCTGCTACAGCGATATCAATCAGCTGTACGTTTTGGTTCTCTATAACTGTGATATCTGGTGTGCTGTGTTCCAAATGGCGATCTGTCTGTATTTGGAAGTCCCACAAGATCTTTACTCTCTCATTCTCAACAACTTTTTCCACCCTACGTTCCCACGACTTTTTGGACACAGGCAAGTCGTATTTTTTACACAATGCCCAGTGGATTAGTTTAGCAACTTGGTCATGTCTAGTTTTGTAATCAGTATGCGTGATTTTGCTGTACTCACATATTAAATGTGAAACAGTTTCAGCTTTGTTGTTGCAAAGTTGGCAATTTGGATTGTCAGTAGATTTTTGTATCTTCGCTTTCATGGCATTAGTTTGTAGTGCTTGTTCTTGAGCAGCTAGTATTAAGCCTTATGTTTCTTTCTTGATGGTTCCCATCTTAAGCCATGCCCATGTCAAGTTGTTATCACATTTTCCTTCAATGTTTTTCAAAAGCTGTCTATGCAAAGCTTTGGTTTTCCATATATTTAATCTATCATCCAGCCATTTTTCCTTATATTCTGCCTTTGTTTCTATTATTTTGATAATGTTCCCTGTTTTCACACCCTGCAGCAATTTTTCTGTACTTTGATTCACATAGTCATTCAAACTTTATTTTTCTTCTTCTACAGTTTGGTGGATTTGCAATAGCCCTCTGCCCCCTATTCTTCTTGGCAGGTACAATCTGTCGATGTCACTTTGTGGATGTAAAGCATAGTGCATGTTCAAAAGTTTACGCATTTTCCGGTCTAGGTGTTCCAATTTGGCCAATATCCAGTTAATAATTCCAGCTGGGTAGTGTATCACTGGGACTTCCCATGTATTAATGGCTTTAATTATATTTCCACCATTCAGCTTTGAATTTAGTATTTTGTGGACTCTTCTGATGTATTCCTTTTGTGTTGACTCTTTGACTTTTCCATTCAAGATGTTATCTGCTTCCAATATGCCTAGGTATTTGTAACCGTTATCCTTTGCTAGTGCTTTCATAATAGTTCCATTTCCCAGTTCTATTCCTTCTATTTTTCCCATTTTTCCTTGTTGCATGGATAATATAGCACATTTTCCAAGTCCAAAGTCCATTCTTATGTCGCTGCTAAACAGTTGAACTGTGTTAAGTATTGATTCAAGTTCAGTGTGGCTTTTCGCATACAGTTTTAAATCATCCATGTATAGTAGATGGTTTATCTTGCCATGAAGGCTTGAGATGTGGTATTCCAGTTTTGTGTTTCATAATATTATTGTCAATGGGATTAATGCAATGTCGAACAATAGTGAGTCCCCTTGGAAGATTGCTCGTCTGATGTTGATTTCACCAATGTTCTCCCCATTTGCTGTTAGAACTGTTTTCCACTTTTGCATATTTGTTTTCAAAAATGTACAGATGTTTTTGCTGATCACAAAGTTTTCCAAACACGCATTAATCCAACTGTGGGGTAATGAGTCAGATGCTTTCTTGTAATCAATCCACACTATATTTAAATTTGTTTTTCATCGTTTTGCATTTTTAAGTACCATTTTGTCAATGAGCAGCTGATATTTTCTTCCTCTTGATTTTTTATAATTTCCTTTTTGTTCTGCTAGATACAAATGGTTTTCCATCAGATGATTGAATACTGAATTTGCCAGTATTCTTGTAAAAAGTTTGAACATTGTTGGCAGACAAGTAATTGGGCAGTAGTTGCTTGGTTCGGTGCTCTTTTCAGGGTCTTTCATTATCAAGTATGTTTGACCAGCTGTTAACCATTCTTCACTTGTGGCATTTTGAAGCATTTCATCAAACTGAGTGGCCATGCAGTGATGGAGCAAGCATATCAGTGGTTATTACAATATTCTCCATTTTGGTTTGTGTTGCTTGTTTTTGGATATCTTTGATCAAGGAGGCAGTTTTATTATGTTCCACTGGGTTTTCCCACAGTTCTCTCCAAAAGTTTAAGGTTTTTTCTTTACATGGTAGAACAGTAGTTTGGACTTTATTTCATCGTGACCAATAGAAGAGGTGCTGGTTTCTTCTGAACTGGACGTTTTCACGATATTGTTTTATTCGTCCTTCATATCTTTCAATTTTCTTTGCTGTTGCTATTACACTCTGTTTTAGGTTTTCCATGATTTCTGTTATTGTTTTTCCTCCAGGTTATATTTTTTGTATAAACTATTTTTCAGCTTTTCGTTCTTTAGTTTTCCTTCTTTCAAGTATTTCAATTTGCTGACATTTCCTCGTAGTTTTTTTTGTTTTATTTTCAAGTCGAATTTTCCACTTTGGTGTTCCAGTGGGTATTTTTTGGCATTTTATAACCCAATTCTGCAGTTATAACGGCAGCTGTAATGTACATTAGTTGTTTTTTTTTTTTTTTATACAGTGTGCTGGATGGGATGGAAGTTAAAATGTTGTTCACAGCATTTAGTAGATCTTTCACTCGTTTGCTATGCATTTCACAGATGGCAGGGAGTCTTTTTCTTTCTGTGTTTTCTTTGATGTGGTTTGCAATCTTTTCTTTCAGCTTTTTTGCTAGATTACTTAGCTTTACACTTTTGAGTTGTTGCACAGAGGAATCTTCATCCTGTGTGGTGGCTTCTTCCGCTGGTTGGTCAGTTTGTTGGTCAATTTGTTCAGGTATTGGAACAATTTCTTCAGCCTGTTCATCATCATTGCTTGTTGTTTTCTTTTTAGCCAATGTTCCTAGATGTTGAATTTCCACATCTGTAAAAACTTTATTACAGATGATGAAACGTCTTTGATCCATTAATCGTTGTTCAGTTACATCACTTTCCAGATGCTTTTCCTTCCACAGTTGCGTCATTCTTTTTTGAAATTCCCTGGCTGTTGGTTCTGCCTGGTAGTAGCATTGGATGATTTCTCGATTGTCTTCGGTTGTCCAGGTTTTGCGCTTTTGTTCCAGTGGCTTTAAAGTTGTACGCTCTGGTTCCCCAGCAGTAGCAACTGAGTCCTGTGGCCCATTTTTCGTCAGATGTCCAGGAGCCATAGCATCTTACATGGTCCTTGTTGACCCAGACGATGACTGATCCGGTATGGATTTTTTTTATTTCTTCTCATCATTGGTGATGGGAGGTGCCTGGGTTGGTTCACGGTGGCTAAGCCACTACCAATCAGAAGAGCGGTAATCCCATAAGCATAGGGACCACACCCGATAGCTGTCCAGGCCCAGCCACGGGTTGTTGTTGTTGTTGTTGTTGTTGTTGTTGTTGTTGTTGTTATTATTATTATTATTATTATTATTATTATTATTATTGCTACTGCTGCTACTACTACTACTAAAGGATGTAAATGCTGACATGAAAGGGGCTATACTATTTTGGAAAGATAATGTTGCATGTATAACAATGGCAACAGGAGAATGCATCAGAAGCAGGAGTAAACAGATAGATATCAAATATTGCAATGTAAGGGAGGCAGTCAAAAAAAAAAAACTAATAGAGTTAAAGCATTGCCTTCAGACTAGCAGCCATTCATCTCTAAATGGGAGGAGTGTCAAGGCAATTATAATTTAGTAGCTGACTGGCAGAAGTGATATATAGAGAATGAGTCAGCAGAGTATTTTGGGAGTAGTCTCCCTTTAAGACACTGTGTCTGGGAGGAATGGCAGTTGGAGCTCACTTGAATTGTTTGGATATAACTGAGTATACTGCATTCTGTATGCTCCCTGAAGCACAACAAAAGCACCATGGGGGATTTGGGTGAGACCTTACCTTACCTTCTTTGTATCCCAAGTACTTTCCTGTAAGAACTTCTTGAAATTTCTTTCCTCCCCCCTTTAAAATGGCGGCGTTTGATTACCTTGGGGAAATATTTCAAAAGAAGAACTAAAAAGACAATTAAAAAATAACTAAAAGGAGAACTAAACAATGAAACAATTGGACTTGTACTTTTTAGATATTTGGGGTCCCCCAAAGTTCCTATTTCTATGGGAACCTATTACCCTATCTTGTTAAAAGTTAAAAAAAATAAACTGGATAAAAGCCCAACTTGAGTTTGGAAAAAGATTTACATGCTATCGGGGACATCTTGTGGTGAAGCCTGGTACAGCAAGTGAATATCTTTGACTTTTACAGCCTACACCTGTCCTTGGTATTATCTAAAAGAGATAAGCTGAAACAGCTGGGTGGTGAAAATAATTCTTATGAATAGTGGAGGTGAACTCCACTAAAGGACTATCTGTAACCGTCATTGAAATGGAGGAATACCACCAGCAAAATTTGGCTAATTATAAGCTTATACTTGAAAAAAAATCCTTGAAGCCACTGAGGTAATGAAATCCAGACTGAAAGAGAAAGGTGCCAGCTTAAATCTACAAAATGAAGCCCTAATTCCAACTGAAGACCTTACAATCCAAAAAGCAACAGAAGAGGAATAAATTAATATCAAGATGGAGAACTTTAAAAAACAAGTACAATCTACTGAGAACTTTGAAAGCCAAATTCTGACTGCAGCTAAAAAATCTTACAATCCAAAAAGCAACAGAAGCAGAAGAAACCAATACTAAGATGGAGATCAACAAGTACAGCATATTGAAAACCTAGATAACCAAACAACAATTATAATATCGGATATGACTTTTTTCTTAAACCAGATGAAATCTGAGGAAGAAGAAGACCAGACTGAACTGAAGACCATACCAAACCCGGAGATTTGAACTACTAGGGCACCAATTTAATGATTACAAATGGGCCAGTTCCTTTGGAAAATTGGTAACTAGATGGTCTCCCTTCATTCAAGTAACATGTACAGGAATGAAGGGAGATCCACTTAAGGATTTAAAGTCACTGGTATGGAAACCTGCTTGGCACAAACAGAAAGCCAGAGTTATATTTTAAAAATGGGATCATTTGATTTATGATAGAAGAGCCTAAAACCTTAATGGCCTAAAGGGAAATTTTAAAAGGTATCAATTGGCTTAATATTTAGGACTTAGATTTATAAGGTAAATGAAACTTAGTTATTAGAACATAGTTTTGAATTATAATACAGAAGATTGACTGAGACAATAAAGGATATTTTATTAGTAAGTAATGAGTTATTAGTTATTCTTCACTTTCTGCCATTAGAGTGGTATCATCTGCATATCTTAATTTGTTGATACTTCTTCCGGCAATCTTAATTTCAACTTTTGATTCCTGCCTTTCTCATGATGTGCTCTGCATATAAGTTAAATAGGCAGGGCGACAGTATACAGCCTTGCCGGACTCCTTTCCCAATTTTGAACCAATCAGTGGTTCCGTGTCCAGTTCTCACTGTTGCTTCGTGGCCCACATATAGGTTTCTCAAGAGACAAATAAGATGGTCTGGTACGCCCATCTCTTTAAGAACTTGCCACAGTTTGTTATGATCCACACAATCAAAGGTTTTAGCGTAGTCAATGAAGCAGAAGTAGATGTTTTTTCTGGAACTCCCTAGCTTTCTCCATGATCCAGCATATGTTGGCAATTTGATATCTAGTTCCTCTGCCTCTTCAAAATCCTGCCTGTACCTCTGGTAGTTCTTGGTCTACATACTGCTGGAATCTAGCTTGTAGGATTTTAAGCATAACTTTACTAGCATGAGAAATGAGTGCAATGGTGATAATAGTTTGAACATTCTTTGGCGCTACCTTTCTTTGGAATTGGAATGTAAACTGATCTTTTCCAATTCTGTGGCCACGATTGAGTTTTCCAAATTTGCTGGCAAATTGAGTGTAGCACTTTTACTGCATTGTCTTTTAAGATTTTGAATAGCTCAGCTGGAATACTGTCACCTCCACTGGCTTTGTTGTTGCTCAGCTTTTCTAAGACCCAATTCACTTCACATTCTAGGATGTCTGGCTCGAGGTCAGTGACCACCACCTTGTGATTATCAGGGACAATAAACTCATTCTTGTAAAGTTCTTTTGTGTAATTTTGCCACCTCTTCTTAATCTCTTCTGCCTCTGTTAGGTCCCTGCCATTTTGGTCCTTTATCATGCCCATTTTTGAATGAAATGTTCCCTTCATCTTTCCAATTTTCTTGAAGAGATCTCTGGTCCTCCCTATTCTATTGTTTTCTTCTATTTCTTTGCACTGTTCATTTAAGAAGGCATTCTTATCTCTTCTAGCTATTCTCTGGAATTCTGCATTCAATTGGGCGTATCTTTCTTTTTCTCCCTTGCCTTTTGCTTCCCTCCTTTCCTCAGCTATTTGCAAAGCTTCCTCAGACAGCCATTTTGCTTTCTTGCATTTCTTTTTCTTTGGGATGGTTTTGGTTGGTACCTGTTCTACAATGTTGCGAACCTCTGTCCATAGTTCTTCAGGCACTCTGTCTATCAAATCTAATTCCTTAAATGTATTTTTCACCTCTACTATATGTTCAACAGGCATATGATTTAATTCATATCTGACTGGCCTAGTGCTTTTTCCTACTTTCTTCAGTTTAAGCCTAAACTTTGCAATGAGAAGCTCATGGTCTGAGCCCCAATCAGCTCCTGGTCTTGTTTTTACTGACTGTATAGAGATTCTCCATCTTTGGCTGCAGAGCATATAGTCAATCTGATTTTTGTGTTGACCATCTAGTGATGTCCAGGTGTAAAGCTGTCTCTTGTGTTGTTGAAAAAGAGTGTTTGCTATGACCATCGTATTCTCTTGACAAAATTCTATCAGCCTATGCCCTTCTTCATTTTGTACTCCTAGGCCAAACTTGCCTGTTATTCCGGTTATCTTTTGGCTTCCTATTTTAGCATTCCAATCCCCCATGATGATAAGGACATCATTTTTTGGTGTTAGTTCTATAAGGTGCTGTAGGGCTTCATAGAACCGGTCCATTTCATCCTCTTCAGCACTGGTGGTTGGGGCATAGACTTGGACTACTGTGATATTGAATGGTTTGCCTTGGATTCGAACTGAGATCATTCTGTCATTTTGGGGATTGTATCCCAGTATTGCTTTTCCTACTCTTTTATTCACTGAAGGCTACTCCATTTCTTCTGAGGGATTCTTGCTTGCAGTAGTATACCTGCATTAGTATATCTGATTAAATTCACCCATTCCTGTCCATTTTAGTTCGCTGATACCTAAGATGTCATTGTTCAATCTTGTTATCTCTTGTTTGACCATGTCCAGCTTTCCTTGATTCATGGATCTTACATTCCAGGTTCCTATGGAGAAAAAATCTTTAAGCATCGAATTTTCCTTTCACCACCAGACACATCCACAGCTGAGCGTCCTTTTGGCTTTGGCCCAGTCGCTTCACTCTTTCTGGCGCTACTAGTACTAGCCCTCTGCTTTTCCCCAGTAGCATATTGAACGCCTTCTGACCTGAGGGGCTCATCTTCCAGCGTCATATCGTTTTGCCTTTTGGTACTGTCCATAGGGTTTTCATGGCCAAGATCCTGGAGTTGGTTGCCATTTCCTTCTCCAGTGGATCACGTTTTGTCAGAACTCTCTGCTATGACCTGTCCGTCTTGGGTGGCCCTGCACGGCATAGCTCATAGCTTCACTGAATTATGCAAGCCCTTTCGCCACGACAAGGCAGTAATCCATGAAGGGGGAAAAGGAAGTCATAATCATAAATCCTGTGAGAATATAAAAAATGATATGGTTGAAAATAAAGATAGTGTAATTGTTTAAATATTTAAAATATGGATGTGATTTGGAATACTTGTGTTGTTTAGTTTGCATCTAAAGTATGTGTGAGAACAGGAAGAATGATACTATTGTTCCTTATAAAAAAGAAAGAACCACAAAAGTAAATGCAAAAACTGCACAGGTTTTCCCCCCCTTTTTTTTCTTTTTATATTATTATTATTATCATCGTCATCATCATTATGATGATGATGATGATGCCACCAAAGTTTATTTAGATACTTTATTGAAATGAGAGAAGTTTTTTTAAAAAGAGTTTTATTACAGTCTTTTATCAGCCTGTGCAATAAAAACAAAAGTAATTTGACACATCTATTTGTTACTGGGGAAGGAAAAAATAAGACAGTAAAATTAAAAAAAAAATAGTACAATTGTATATAACTTGGTGAAAATATTTGGCCAGATGATACGTGAATGTGGAATTAGCCTCCTTAAAAATAATAAACATAAAATTTGTCTGTATGGCCTATATCTTTGGAAATGATTGAGACAATCACAGCATACTTTGGGGTATCATAAAGAAGACACCCATATGAGGCATGAACAAGAGTTTCTACCTCCCTGGATCCACAAGAGCAAAGTCTCTCAAATAAGGAGTCCTGTGGAGGTGAGAGGACAGAACATCAAAGCAGGCTCTGGAAAAAAGCCCATCTACAGTATATTTGCTTAGTGTTAACTTGTACAGATACCTCACAGTAGAGGGGTGGTGACTGTCTAACATTTGGTGGTAGAATTCAAGGACACTGGTGATATTATTTAGGCAATTAATCCTTATTCTCCAGGGTTAATTGCTTAAATATTCAGAAGAGAAACCAAAATTACAAAGTTCTGTATACTAACACAGTGCCAATGAGATAACTGACAACAGCAGAGGCATCAGGCTTTTAGAGTCAAACAACTGCTGAGTAAAACCTTGAACCAGGCCTGAGCCTTAATACTTGGCACGTTAGCTTCAGTCCTCAATACTATGTTGGGAATGCATTAGGAGGTATCAATCAAAATCCTAAGAAAATTTCATTGAATGGCTTCATAAGCCCTCATATTTGTGTATAGGCCAAATTGTATCCCATATAAGGATACATCTAAGTTGGGCAATTGTGTTAGTTGTAAACAATTTAATTGTTGTTAAACTGTTGTTAAATTGTAATTAGTCCTGTTTGCCTAAGGGAGAAGTAGGAGACATTGCCTCTGTGCAGGACAAAATGCTCAGAATTCTAGCATAATCATATATTAAAGCCCTACAGAAAGAAATGTGTAGGAATCTCAAAAAGTAATCTATGTGCAAAGGTAGAGATTTAACTTCCACTGGAACTCACTGCTGGATTGACACTGTCCACAGACAGTCATTTTAGCATTCACAATTCCCTTGAGTACATGTGTGTGAAAGATAATTATTATATAAATTAAAATAAAATTATTCCATAGCAACTAATAACACCAAATGTTAGTATTGTAATAATACTGTTATAGCAATACTGTATATTATATTATAATTCACTCTGCTCAATAAAAAGTAACACTTGGTGTTATGCAATGGAAATATGATTGCTTTTAGTAGATTTATTTTTTTTTTTACATTTCTTCTTTATACAATGTTTGCATGGAATTAATTGGTTTAAAGTCAATTTGTTCTCACAATTCATTAGAAAGGTCCTCAGTAATTTTCTTTAGAAGAAAAATCTTTTTTCTGGTCACCAAAGCTGGTTCATTAAAAAAAATAATATTATGATTTTTCAAAGCAAGTTTAGGCAATTAGGTTAATGAGATGCTTCATAAATAGCTAGTAGGCAGCAATGTGGATAATTAAAAAGTTCAGCATAGGTAATTACAAAGATTAAATATTTTTTTTTTCTCTCTGGGAGGGAAAGTGATGCAAATTCCTCTAGTGGCTTAATGGAAACACAAGAGACTAATTATAATTTGATCAAACTCAAAGGCCTTAGTGATAATGAAGAAGCCTGGTACCAAATTTGTATCTGAAAACATGTGTAAGTTCCTGAGGCACGGCTAAAGTTATGTGACAAACAGATTGCAGATTTCAATATGTTGAAAGATTTATAAGATACAAAATTTAGCAGAACCATAGGGCTTGATGATTTCTTACACCTTGTGAAATCAGATAATATTTTCAATTTAGGCTAACAGGTCAAAGCAATTATAGTGTGGCAATGTGCAATAGATTAGAAGTTGTAGTAAACTGATTATGGGCAGCAGTTTGAGAACCTTCAGTAGGTTTTTCCACATAAAAAAACTTCTCTATAAGTTAAACATCTCCATTTTTGTTGGAATCATAATACCAATTCATTTTCAGTCAGTATGTACTCTTCCTTCTCTTTTCACATCACCATTTCCATGTATGCATCAGCATCTTTTGATTTCCTAATTCCAAACAAATTGAAATAACTTTTGGCTGAATCAATTCTATGAAGTTTAATTTCTTACCATCCAATGATCTGAGTTAAATGTCATTTCTGGATATGTTTAATAGGTATAAGAACAATGAAGCACTAGCGCTTAATTAAGCTATTCATTATTAATAGTGTTTGAAGTGGCTATATATGTTTATTTTTTTCTGGTTAACATAATACAGTTTATATGATAAGTAAAGTAGATTTGATTTAAAAAGATTTTGGCCAGAAAAAGTTCTTCCCTCCAAAAAAGAACAAGCAATCCTATTTCTATATAGTAAGTTCACATTTATAACTAATTTCATTATTTGCAACAAAGAAGGTTTTAAAGATCATGATATAAATAATGTTTGATACAAAAACTATTAAATAGTGTAATGCTAACTTACTATTTATACATACATTGTAAAATTGTATATGTTGAGACATTGAAATACCATCACATGACCAGTATCAGGAAAAAGAAAGTACACTAAAGATACTGTGAACACCTGCACAGCCTAAAAAAAAAAATGAAATGGACCAAGCTACTTTGGTCTAATTGTTCTGTATAACTGATATAAGAAAAAGAGGAATGTTAATTGTTAAGGGGCCTGAGCTGAGAACTATTACTAAAATTAATGCTTCATTGATCTTGAAAATCACCACAAGGGAGCAACATGTCTATTCTCCAGTATAAAACTGGACCTCCAAATTACTATTTGTAGTGAAATCAACAATTAAAATAAAATTATAAGCTATTTTGACATTTTTAATGGATATCTAAACATTTTTAAGGCCAATTAAATATTTTTAAGTTTCTTATATCTTTCAATAGAAATTACAGAAAAAACTCTGGAAACAGAAAAATTTTCTGAATATTGCTTAATATTTATAGACATCACACACTTAATTGTATGTAACAGTCCTTCCAAGTTGAATGTTGTATGGACAGGAGCACTCAAAAACTTTTTGAGAAGAAGAGACCAACACAAGCATTTGATTTGATGTCTCCCAGTTTTAGAAATAGTAATTCTATCAGATAAAGTCCCCACTAGTTTCTAACAGTTGCAAGATAAACAGATTTCCTGGCCAGAAAAGCAACTCTGTAAGATTCAGATGATTTTTTTTTTAAATGGAGTTTAAGAGTTTTCTGACTGTGCAACCAGCCATAATAATAACACAAAGAAATTACAATAAAATTAAAATAAAAAACCCAGAAATTATAAAGATAAAAGTTGGCAAGCATAATGAAGCAAAGTTATTCATTTTCTCTCACCAAGTCCTGTATGAAGAGGCAGGTTTTAATGGGTCTTCTAAAAAAATAGCAAAGTGGAGGCCATTGGGGTATCTCATTCTAATAGGGAAAACACAGCTACAGAGAAAACATACTTCTAGAGACCCAAATAGATGACATTGTTGAAGGAACCTGGAGTAAGCCAACCCTGCAGCATTTAATCTGCTGGTTGATGTATGGAGGAGAAATGTTCATTCAAATAACCATGCCCTATGCCATGCAGGGCTTCATGGGTAACAAGCAGCACTTTGAATTGCACCTTGAAGCAAACTGGCAACCATTTCAGTTTGCAAAGAAGAGGTCATACATTGGGATAGTGAAGCATACCCATTAAAGTTTGTGCCACCATCTTGCAGAGAAACTGAAGGTTTTAGCTGGTCTTCAAGGGCAACCTCATGTAGAGTTGCTTGCAGTAGTCAAACCATGAGATAACTAGGATATGAGACCGACACGGACTGTCTGAACCCCTCCTCCCAATCTAAGAGAAGGTGCAAAGGGTCACCTGATAGAGTTGTATGAAGGCCTTCCCTGCCACAAACACTATCTGCTCATCTTTGAATTCAGGAAGAACCCCCCGCACACACACACACACACACACACACAAAAACCTGTGTGCCTCTTTTGAATGATGAGTGGCCACTCCATCTAAGGTCAAAATTTAGTGTCTCCAGATCTGGATGGTCCAAACACTGACAGTTTTGGTCTTCAAAGGACTGAATTTCAATGAACTCACTATCCAAACCAGCCAGCCTTCAGAATCAAAAACTTGACAACCTCATTTTTTATCCTGGGATCAAAAGATATAATTGGATATCACTGACATGTTGATGAAAGTAAAATCTGAAACACCCCACACAGAAGGGGGCCTAAGGAGAAATAAACTTCATGGAACTGATTCAGCCAAAAAGCATATTTAAATTTGGAAATTAGGAAATAAAAAGATTCTAATGATTGCATGAAAATTACTTTAGATAGATAGATATATAATATATATATAATAGAAGTCAATGTATTTCTAAAGACATACTTTAATATGTTATTTACATATGTATTGGAGATCTTAAGGGACACGGTGGCTCAGTGGGTTAAGACGCTGAGCTTGTCGACCAGAAGGTCGGCAGTTTGGCGGGTCGAATCCCGAGTGCCGTGTAGCAGAGTGAGCGCCTGTTACTCATCCCAGCTTCTGCCAACCTAGCAGTTCGAAAGCACCTAAAAATGCAAGTAGAAAAATAGGGACCACTGCGGTGGGAAGGTAACAGCGTTCTGTGCGCCTTTGGCGTCTAGTCATGCTGGCCACATGACCACGGAGATGTCCTCGGACAAGCGCTGGCTCTTCAGCTTTGAAACAGAGATGAGCACCGGCCTAGAGTCGGAAACGACTAGCACGCATGTGCGGGGGAACCTTTACCTTTACCTGGAGATCTTAAGGAGTTATGGGATATCACAGAAAAACTGACCAATGATATTGGAGTGATAAAATGATAACCTGAAAGTGTTTGCAGTATGCATTTTCTACTTTTTGGGAGACAAAGTTGTCTGCTAGGTTCGTCTGGAATCTGTTTGATCTTCCACTTGGTGCAGAGTTTGTCTCCCAGTTGATGTCAGGGTAATTAAAGTCCCCTATTACTATTGTGATGTGCTTCCTACATACCTTAGTTAACTGACTAGCAAAAAGTTTATCTATTTCCTCTGTTTGGTTGGGTGGCTTGATGGTATACACCTATGGCAATGTCATTTTTCCCCTTTTGTATTGATCCAAATGCATTCAAGACAGTTGTCATTGTTGTGCTCTATTTCTGTAGTGATGTAGTTATTTTTTTATATAGAGAGCAAATCCACCTCCTCTTTTATTTGGTCTGTTTCTTTTAATTAATTTAAATCCCTCTAGCTGTGTGTTCCACTTGTGAATTTCATCCCACCAACGGCAACAATTACTAACACAAATTTATATATTTCTTTATGATGACAAGGAAATATATACATTTGTGGCAGTGGTTTGAATTCATGTTAAGTTACACCAATTCCACCTTCTCACCTTCTTGAAGCATGGATAGCTTGCAAAACAAATTATTTAATTATTTTTTTTAAAATATGATTGTGTGCTATATTTAAAACCAGGTCAGATTAATGAAAGCATAAGTTAGTAATTTTAAGGTCAGAAAAAGGTAAAAAGAACATCATTTGGCTGCTGCTGTTGCTGCTGCTGCTAGCAATTTCTTATTGCATTTCAGGTAATATCCACACAGTAATATATCCACTAGTGCACAGGTCTGCAACCCATGGTTCCAGAGCCGCATGCGGCTCTTTCAGCCGTCTCCTGCAGCTCCCAGTCCTCTGCCATGTGCAGTCCAAAAAAAAAAAGTGGGACTAAAAAAGTTCAAATAATCAATTCAAATATGCAGGGTAGGTGCATATCTTGCCTTGGCTCCACTCTTCAGTCAAACCCTGTTCTGCGCATGCACGCATGTACGCATTTTTGCGGCTCCCAGTTTTTCCCTTTGTGAGGGAACTGGTTCCGAGTGGCTCTTTCACTGTTTCAGGTTGCTGACCCCTGCACTAGTGCAATATAGGATTTAATGAAGAGTGTGTAAAATAAAAGCAAATAAATATCTAACTTATTTTTAAAATATATTTTATAAATTATTATTATTATTATAAAACTTTTATTCATAAAACATGAAACTCAGTCAACTGAACACTCAAATTGACTGGCACTAATGGTTGCCAGCATCCTAGGTATTAACCAGGTATCTCCTAAAAATGTAAGATGTTCCGAGTAGCACAGTTTTTTGTAGCTTTGCTGGAGTTATTGCAGGAAGTTGGAATTTCTTGATGGGTTTTGCAAAGTTTTTGGACATAGTTCCCAGTGCCCCAATGACAATGGGTATCACTGTTACATGTTTCATCCATAATCACACAGTTTCAATGGCCAGGTCACGGTCTTTCATAATTTTTTCCAGTTCTTTTTCTTCAACTCTGGCATCTCCTGGTACAGTGATATCAATCAACTATACACTCCGGTTCTCTATGACTGCAATATCTGGTGTGTAGTGTTCCAAATGGTGATCTGTCTGTATTTGGAGGTCCCACAAGATCTTCACCCTCTCATTCTTGACAACTTTTTCAGCCCTATGTTCCCATGACTTTTTGGACACAGGCAAGTCATATTTTTTACACAATGCCCAGTGGATTAGTTTAGCAACTCAGTCATGTCTAGCTTTGTAATCAGTTTGTGCAATTTTGCTGCACTCACATTGCACTCACATTATTGTTGTTGTTGTTGTTGTTGTTGTTGTTGTTATTATTATTATTATTATTATTATTATTCCTATTATGAGAACATGACAGAAGAGAATAAACATATATACACAGTTTCTCTACATATATACACATAACTATATCTATAACTATATCTATAACAATGCCTCATATATGGATGTCCAATTCAGCTACAGGTGATCACCTTTGCTTCATGCAGGTCTTCTAGGGAACCAGAGCACATATCATGGAGAATCTTGCACAATGTGTTAAATAGTTTGCATATCAGCACCAAAATAACAAGAAGGGGAATAATTCCACTCTTATTGATACAGGAAAAGGTGTTTCTTCCAGTATCATACTTAATACTGCTCAATTTTATCCAGACAAAGCAAGTGGTTAGAGGAATCACTAATGGTCAGGCCACAAGAAGTTACCTTGGACCATTCTTGTCTCAAGGCATTCGCAGGGTTAAATTGATAGATGAATAGCTGTTTTCCAAGCTGGCCTACAGGATTTTATCTTGTGATGGGCTGTGCATTGTTCTAGTGAATAGGGAGGACTTTGTTGTTCAGCATGCTCAACCATAGCTGAAACAGAATTTATTGTCTTCTAATGTGGGACAATATGATAATGCTAAATACCAATGGACAGAGTGGGAGGCAATGTGCCAGAGATTATATGCATTGTCTGGTGGAGTTGGCCATTGGCCATTTGGATGTGGATACTGTTAAGCCACATGCTGGAGCAATGTTCAGCTGTGAAATAAACAAAGCTGTTTGTTTGTAGTGTATTAGCATCAGTTCCAGAGATGTTACAGACAATCTGTCAGTACATTGTTATGGTTTTTCAGTCTTGCAACTGTTTTTTCCAGGTGTTCCCAGAATGTCAATGATCTGTCCAATGTTACTGCCATTACATCATTACATTGCAAAATATGATTCTGGAACTTCACTGAAGGCTAGTAATTTGTCAACTTATTGCTGGGGTGGAATATGGCTGCTTCTGTTTTGGTGAGGCTTTGAAGTGACATTTTACATATTCAATTTATGTCGTTCCTCATCCTAAATATATGACTCTGGCTAACAAACATCATAATAGAGTAATAAATAACATAGACATGCATCCAATATTAACAAAATCAGAACACATGCTGAATAACACACCAAGCCCAAGGCTTAGTACATAACCAGGTCTTTGAGGCCTTATACAGTAGAAAGTCAAATCTAATCTCCTAAATAATAATGTAGCAGAGGCCATGAGATGATAGAAGAGGTTGTCTTCCTGGGTCTCTCCAGATGGCAGAAACCTACTAGAGGACCAGAGATAGGTACTCCTGCAAAATTTAATAGGTCAGTAGAAAAGCTGGGGTGAGGCTTTCCTGTAATTGTGAATTTTTTCTCATTATACTTTGGATGAAATAACCACCATAAAATTGTGCAGCTGCCAAGGTCCTGGCTAGAGAATTTCTTTGAAGACTTAGCACCAGGAAAGAATATGATAAACATCTGTACCTCAAAATTTATCTCTACATCTCTAACTCTGATAATTCCACAATTCATATATGTGTGTGTGTGTGTGTGTGTATAAAATCCTGTTAAAACATCACGTGAAACTATAATATTTGAGGGTGGATATTTTATTTTTAATTTATTATGTTATTAAGTATTGAATTCAAGACGATGTGTGTAGCTGATCCAATGAATAAAAGTACAAAAGAGATGGTCTGCATCCATCCAAGAAAGGGACTGAGTTACTTGGCAATAAAATCCCAGCTTTTTTGGAGGAACATTTAAACTAAATAATGGGGATAGTGAGTTAATTGATACAGAACATCACTGTCCCCAGCAATCTAAGAAAATAGGGGAAGCCAGGCACCACACACGTTATGCAGCAAGTAAACACAGGGTCAGTCATAAAGGACTCAAATGTCTATACACCAATGCACAGAGTATGAACAGTAAACAGGGTGAACTAGAAATTCAGGTAAATGAGGGCGGATATGATATTGTTGCCATTACGGAAACATGGTGGGATGAAACCCACAAATGGAACACACAGCTAGAGGGATTTAAATTATTTCAAAGAAACAGACTAAACAAAAGAGGTGGAGCTCTCTATATAAGAAATAACTTTATCTCTACAGAAATAAAGCACAACAATGATGAAAACTGTAAACTTGAATGTATTTGGGTCAATATAAAAGGGGGGGGAATGACATTGCCATAGATGTATACTATAGGCCGCCCAACCAAACAGAGGAAATAGATGAACTTTTTGCTAGTCAGTTAACTAAGGTATGTAGGAAGCGCATCACAATAGTAATGGGGGACTTTAATTACCCTGATATCAACTGGGAGACAAATTCAGCACCAAGTGGAAGATCAAACAGATACCTGTCAAACCTAGCAGACAACTTTCTCTCCCAAAAAGTAGAGAAGGGAACTAGGGGATTAGCCATATTGGATTTAATTCTCACTAACAGAGATGAAATGATAGAAAGTGTCCAAGCCACAGGAACCTTGGGGGGAACTGATCATGCAATATTGGAATTCAACACAATGGAAGTACAAGCAATAGAATTCAGCCAAACTAGAGTCTTGGACTTAAAAGAGCTAATTTCAATAAGCTTAGAGAGACCTTGGGAAGAATTCCAGGGATGAGAACGCTAAAGGGGAAAACAACTCAAGAAGCTTGAGAAATATTGAAAAGTGAGATAATAAAGGCCCAGTCTAGCACAATACCAACAAAGAAGAAAAATAACAGCTCTCAAAAGAAACCAGCATGGCTGCATAAAGAACTCTCTGATAAACTGAAAGATAAAAAGGACAAGAATAAGAAGTAGAAAAAGGGGCACATAACTAAGTCAGAATATCAGCAATCAGCCCGTGCCTGCAAAGATGAAGTGAGGTAAGCTAAGGTGCAAAATGAACCAAGGCTTGCGACCAAAGTCAAAAATAAAAAAAGCTTCTTTCAACATATAAGAAACAAGAAAAAAGTTAAGGAAATGATTGGTCCATTAGTGGGGGAAAGTGGCAAGAAGGTGACAAGCAACAGGGAGAAAGCAGAACTATTTAACTCATTTTTTGCATCTGTTTTTACACAAAGGGAAAAACAGTCCAACCTTCCAAAACAAGTGCCATAAAAAACAGAATAGAAACACAAGTTAAGGTAGGCAAGAAAATAGTAAGTGAGCACCTGTCCAGCCTAGAAGAGTTCAAATCACCAGGACCAGATGGATTACACCCCAAGGTTCTGAAGGAATTGGAAGATGTGAAATCAGAATCACTGAACTATATTTTTCAAAGATTCTGGAGCACTGGGGAACTACCAGAGGACTGGAAGAGAGCTCATGTAGTTCCCATCTTCAAAAAAGGGAAAAAATAGATCCAGGAAACTACAGACCTATCAGCCTGACCTCAATACCTGGGAAGATTCTGGAAAAGATAATCAAACAACAAATCAGCGAACACCTTGATGTGAACAAAGTTATCACTAAAAGCCAACATGGGTTTGTCAAAAACAGATCATGCCAGAATAATCTTATTGCATTCTTTGACCAAGTGACAAAACTAGAGGACCAGAGGAATACTGTAGATATAATTTACTTGGACTTCAGTAAGGCATTTGATAAAGTAGATCACAACCTACTACTTGATAAGATAGAAAAATGTGGGTTAGACAGCATCACCACCAGATGGATTCGGAGCTGGATGACAGGCTGTACTCAGCGTGTGGTCCTCAATGGAACTGCATCTACATGGAAGGAAGTGTGTAGTGGGGTACCCCAGGGCTCTGTTCTGGGCCCAGTGCTATTCAACATCTTCATCAACGATTTGGATGGGGGGATAGATGGGGAACTCATCAAATTTGCAGATGACACCAAGCTGGCAGGAATAGCTAATACTCCAGAAGATAGGATTAAGATACAGGAGGATGTGGACAGACTCGAACACTGGGCACTATCTAACAAAATGAAATTCAATGGTGAAAAAGGTAAGGTTCTACATTTAGGCAGGAAAAATCAAATGCACAGCTATAGTATAGGTGGTAACTTGCTCAATAGTAGTAACTGTGAGAGAGATCTCGGAGTCCTAGTGGACAATCACTTAAATATGAGCCGGCAGTGTGCTGCAGCTGCCAAAAAAGCCAACAGAGTGCTAGGTTGCATTAACAGAGGGATAGAATCAAGATTACGTGAAGTACTTTACAATACCTTGGTAAAGCCACACCTGGAATACTACATACAGTTTTGGTCACCATGATGTGAAAAAGATGTCAAGACTCTAGAAAGAGTACAGAGAAGAGCAACAAAGATGATTGGGGGACTGGAGGCTAAAACATATAGGGAACGGTTGCTGGAATTGGGTATGTGTAGTTTAATGAAGAGAAGGGTGAGGGGTGACATGATAGCAGTGTTCCAATGGTATAAGGTTTCCTGCCTGAGCAGAGGGTTGGACTAGATGACCTCCAAGGTCCCTTCCATCATATTATTATTATTATTATTATTATTATTATTATTATTATTATTATTATTATTATTATTGTGTAAAAGCAAAGCATAATTATATTTATTTATAGAATCTGTATTATAACAGTAAGGCAAAATTATTTCAAGGACTAACACTACTGAAAATATTGCTTAGCCCTTCATTTTATTATATGACTGAAATAATTGGTTGGGGTTTTCTTTCCTTCATTTTGGAGGGTTTTTTAAAAATTATTTTAATTTACAAATTCCCTTGAAGCACTAGAAGAAAGATGTGATATAAACTGAACCAAAAGAAATAGTAAAAAGTTTTTCTATGTTCTGCATGTACAGAGTATAATAAATACATATATCAATGGTATAATAACATGATTTTTCATCATTTTCCAATTGTCCCATTTTATTAATCACCATAGCTGTCCTTTGTGAATTTTTGGGGATATAAGCTTTTTTGCTACCCTCTTTATAGCATCTTTTATTTCATTATTTCTCAGGCTGTATATGAAAGGATTGACAATAGGGGTTAAAACTGTGTACAACAAAGAAAAAAATTTGTTGACATCACTAAGTATTTTACCCTTTGGTAACATATACACAATCATAATGGCTCCATAAAACAGAGAAACCACTATCAGATGAGATGAGCAAGTAGAGAAAGCCTTTTTCCTCTCAATAGCAGAAGGTATTTTCAAGATAGTAGATATAATGTATATATAGGAAGTCAAGGTGAGGAGAAAAGGTGGCAATGTAAAAGCAAAAGCAAGGATAAAACTTATCAGTTCCACGAAACTAGTATCACTACAAGAAAGCTTCATAATTGGATATGTATCACAAAAATAATGATCAATTTCATTTGGACCACAGAATATAAGCTGCAATATTACACTCAAGAGTATGACACCAGCTATAAGGCTACTTATCCATGAAGAAGCTGCTAACTGAATACAGATTTGAGTAGTCATACATGTTGTATAATGCAAAGGTTTGCATATTGCTAAATATCGATCGTATGACATTGCAGATAGAAGATAACATTCAGTCCCCATGAGGTAGCTAAAGAAGAAAAATTGTACAAAGCAATTTCTGAAGGAAATGGTGTTTTTATCAGTCAATAAGCCACCCATCATTTTGGGTACAATATTTGAGATGTAGCAAGCCTCTAGGCATGACAAATTTCCCAGGAAGAAGTACATGGGTGTATGAAGATGATGATCAACTGCAACTAAAGTCACAATGAGAATATTCCCAACCATGGCTGTAATGTAAACTGTGAGGAAAATGAAGAAGAGGAAAGATTGCCATTGTCCAAAGTTTCCAAATCCTAAAATGATAAATTCTGTGATATTCATTGTTATGCTCATTCTTCTATCATTGAAATATGAATATAGCAGTGAAAGAACAGATCTTCTCATGTATCTTTGGAATGGGGATTGGGTATGGGGAGAGAGAAAAATAAGCAAATTTTGTATATTATAAAATAAAGATCAGTTCTTTTTTTATAGGGACTGATATCTATAAGATAATTGTGCTAATTTTCAGAAATGGATTTGTTTTCCATGTCATGAATATGCTATCTACTCTTCTATATCATATTAAAAGTATTGCATTCAGAAAGCAGTTTCTCTAGTTCTGAGTGAATAAATAACAACTCAAAATATGAAACATTGATAGAATCTGTTTGTACAAGTTTGTACAATCTATTTGTCTTGATCTTGATACTTGTGATACTCTCAAGATCTTATCCCGTGCCTGGAGCCTGGCAGGTTCTGGACAGGAAGTAAAAGCCGAAAATACATCCCAGACTACCCTGAGTAGCTTCTAGTGCCAAGGTTTCTTCATCTTTAGTTTTGAAGGAGGTTGCAGTTTCCCAGACAGAAATGGTGAGCAGAAATTGGGGTATTTCTGACATGCAAAAAACTACTTTGCTTTGATTCACTAATAGCTAAATTTCAGGCGTGGCAATATTTTCAATGCTATTTGATTTTCTTTCAACATGAAATTAGTTTTTAATGATACTTATTACCTGGGTGATATCAGATCAAGGACATCATCAAGATCTAGAATGAAGATGGCATTATCATTGTTCACATCCTCATTTTATGGATGTTCATCTTACTGGTGATTATGAGCTCAGGAAATTATAACTTACAATGTAATATCTTTCTTAAGATATTAAACACCACAGAGGGGAAGTGTTAAGTAGATGCTCATTGCTTCTGTTTAGTATCATGGGAGAATGCTTTCCTAGATACATTACTTAATTGGCTTTTCAAATAATTGGATACTTATAATTTAAAACTTTTTAAAGAACTATTATATTTTTTTCCATTTTGTCTCTAATTATATGGAAAGCAGGCAGGCAAATAACATTGGCAAGTAGGTGATACCAATCAGAACCTGCAAGGCTCCATTTTTTTTTTTGCTTTGCTTTTTTTTAATTAAATCATTTTCTTTCAAAAAGAGGGATTTTGATTACTGTATGCATTTACTGAAACTAATATATACTAAGTACAATATATTGTATCTATGTGTTGGGTGGAGCACCCAGTCTACCAAATATAAAGCAATCTCTTCTGTGTTTCGCTCCTGTCTGGGAGCATCTTTTGCAGGCAGACGTCAATACTGTGAATACTGTAAATTCAAACTTTTATGACAGACAAAGAGTTAAAGGGAGACTAGTATAGCTATTTCGAGCTCCTTAGCTCTCATCAGCTAGTTTTATCCTTCTGGGATTTGAACCTGGGCATCTTGCATGTTAGGCAGCTTTATTAACCTTTAGGCCACAGGCTTCCCCTCACTCCTGTCAGTAGAGGCCAGGGAGGATATATATCTATGTGTTGGGTGGAGCAAGATGCTCCTAGACTGGAGTGAAACACAGAACAGACTGCTTTATATTTGGTAGACTGGGTGCACCACCCAACACATAGATATATATCCTCCCTGGTCTCTACTGACAGGAGTGAGGGGGAGCCTGTGGCCTAAAGGTTAATACAGCTGCCTAACATGCAAGTTGCCCAGGTTCGAATCCTAGAAGTGTATGACTAGCTGATGAGAGCTAAGGAGCTTGAAATAGCTATACTAGTCTCCCTTTAACTCTTTGTCAGCCACAAAATTTTATATATATATATATATATAAAATTCACCACTTTATGTAATAGTCTGTTCTACTGAATGACAGAGGGATGTGGTGGCTCAGTGGGTTAGGACGCTGAGCTTGTCGATCAGACGGTCGGCAGTTTGGCGGGTCAAATCCTGAGTGCCGCGTAACAGAGTGAGCGCCTGTTACTCATCCCAGCTTCTTCCAACCTAGCAGTTCAAAAGCACGTAAAAATGCAAGTAGAAAAATAGGGACCACTATGGTGGAAAGGTAACAGCGTTCCATGCACCTTTGGCATCCAGTCATGCTGGCCACATGACCACGGAGACATCCTCAGACAAGCGCTGGCTCTTCAGCTTTGAAACGGAGATGAGCACTGGCCCCTAGAGTCAGAAACGACTAGCATGCATGTGCGGGGGAACCTTTACCTTTACCTTACCTTATATATAGTCTAGGGTTGCGTTAGAATGATTGGTTTAGAATCTTTAATCCAGAATCTATGTCTGAGAATTAGAATTAGAATTGTCAGACTCCTAAATTCTAGTCTAATGCTTTCAACTACTAAATTTGTTCTTTTGTCTTTTTCTATGTTTTTCTTTCTCTTTCTAAGAATCACTTCAGAATAACAGAATATCAGAGTTAGAAGATCTTCTAGTCTAACCTTCAACTCAAGTAGGAGACCCTATAGCATTTCAGACAAGTGGCTGTCTAGTCACTTCTTAAAAGCCTCCAGTGATGGAACAACCACAACTTCTAAAGACAAGCCAACAGTTAATTGTTCTGTCTCTTAGGAAATTTCTCTTTAGTTCTAGATTGCTTCTCTCCTTGATTAATTTCCATCCACTGCTGCTTCTTTTACTTTCTGGTGCGTTAGAAAATAGGTTGACTCTCTCTTATTCATTGCAGCCCTTCTAATATTAGAACACTGCTACTGTATCATGTCCTTATTTTTACTAAAGTTGTTGTTGTTGTTAGTTGAGAGGTTGTGTCCGATCCATCGCGACCCTATGGACAAAGTTTCTCCAGGCTTTCCTGTCCTCTACCATCTTCTGGAATCCATTTAAGCTCACACCTACTGCTTCAGTAACTCCATCCAGCCACCTCATTCTCTGTCATCCCCTTCTTCTATTGCCCTCAATCTTTCCCAGCATTAGGTTGTTCTCCAGTGAGTCCTTCCTTCTCATTAGATGGCCAAAGTATTTGAGTTTCAACTTCAGGATCTGGCCTTCTAAAGAGCAGTCAGGGTTGATCTCCTCTAGGACTGACCGGTTTGATCGCCTTGCAGTCCAAGAGACTCGCAGGAGTCTTCTCCAGCACCAGAGTTCAAAGGCCTCAATTCTTTGGCGCTCAGCCTTTTTTATGGTCTAACTTTCACTGCCATACATTGCAACTGGGAAGACCATAGCCTTGACTATACGCACTTTTGTTGACAGGGTGATGTCTCTGCTTTTTAGTGTGCTGTCTAGATTTGCCATGGCTTTCTTCCCCAGGAGCAAGCATCTTTTAATTTCTTGGCTACAGTCCCCATCTGCAGTGATCTTGGAGTCCAGGAAAATAAAATCTGTCACTACCTCCATTTCTTCCCCATCTATTTGCCAGGAATTGAGAGGGCCGGATGCCATGATCTTGGTTTTCTTAATGTTTAGTTTCAACCCAACTTTTGCACTCTCCTTCTTCACTCGCAACAAGAGACTCTTCAGTTCCTCTTCACTTTCTGCCATTAGAGTGGTATCATCTGCATGTCTTAGGTTGTTGATATTTCTTCCGGCAATCTTAATTCCAACTTTTGATTCATCTAGCCCTGCCTTTCTCATGATGTGCTCTGCATATCAGTTAAATAGGCAGGGCAACAGTATACAGCCTTGCCGGACTCCTTTCCCAATTTTGAACCAATCAGTGGTTCTGTGTCCAGTTCTCACTGTTGCTTCTTGGCCCGCATATAGGTTTCTCAAGAGACAAATAAGATGGTCTGGTATGCCCATCTCTTTAAGGACTTGCCACAGTTTGTTATGATCCACACAATCAAAGGCTTTCGCATAGTCAATGAAGCAGAAGTAGATGTTTTTCTGGAACTCTCTAGCTTTCTCCATGATCCAGCATATGTTGGCAATTAGATCTCTAGTTCCTCTGCCTCTTCGAAATCCTGCCTGCACTTCTAGTAGTTCTCGATCCACATACTGCTGAAGTCTAGCTTGTAGGATTTTAAGCATAATTTTACTAGCATGAGAAATGAGTGCAATGGTGCGATAGTTTGAACATTCTTTGGCACTGCCTTTCTTTGGAATTGGAATATAAACTGATCTTTTCCAATTCTGTGGCCACTATTGAGTTTTCCAAATTTGCTGGCAAATTGAGTGTAGCACTTTTACTGCATCGTCTTTTAAGATTTTGAATAGCTCAGCTGGAATACTGTCACCTCCACTAGCTTTGTTGTTGCTCAGCTTTTCTAAGCCCCACTTCACTTCACATTCTAGGATGTCTGGCTCGAGGTCAGTGACCACCTCATTGTGATTATCAGGGACATTAAGCTCATTCTTGTATAGTTCTTCTGTGTACTTTTGCCTTCTCTTCTTAATCTCTTCTGCCTCTGTTAGGTCCTTGCCATTTTGGTCCTTTATTATGCCCATTTTTGCATTGAACGTTCCCTTCATCTCTCCAATTTTCTTGAAAAGATCTCTGGTCCTCCCTATTCTATTGTTTTCTTCTATTTCTTTGCACTGTTCATTTAAGAAGGCATTCTTATCTCTTCTAGCTATTGTCTGGAATTCTGCATTCAACTGGGCATATCTTTCTTTTTCACCCTTGCCTTTTGCGTTCCTCCTTTCCTCAGCTATTTGCAAAGCTTCCTCAGACAGCCATTTTGCTTTCTTGCATTTCTTTTTCTTTGGGATGGTTTTGGTTGCTACCTCTTGTACAATGTTGCGAACCTCTGTCCATAGTTCTTCAGGCATCCTGTCTATCAGATCTAATTCCTTAAATGTATTTGTCACCTCTACTGTATATTGAACAGGGATATGATTTAATTCATACCTGACTGGCCTAGCGCTTTTCCCTACTTTCTTCAGTTTAAGCCTAAACTTTGCAACTAGAAGCTCATGGTCTGAGCTACAGTCAGCTCATGGTCTTGTTTTTGCTGACTTTGGCTGCAAAGCATATAGTCAATCTGATTTCTGTGTTGACCATCAGGTGATGTCCATGTGTAGAGCCGTCTCTTGGGTTGTTGGAAAAGAGTGTTTGCTATGACCATTGTATTCTCTTGACAAAATTCTATCAGCCTGTGCCCTGCTTCATTTTGTACTCCAAGGCCAAACTTACCTGTTATTCCAGTTATCTTTTGGCTTCCTACTTTAGCATTCCAATCCCCCATGATGATAAGGACATCATTTTTTGGTGTTAGTTCTATAAGGTGCTGTAGGGCTTCATAGAACCGGTCAATTTCATCCTCTTCAGCACCGGTGGTTGGGGCATAGACTTGGACTACTGTGATATTGAATGGTTTGCCTTGGATTCGAACTGAGATCATTCTGTCATTTTGAGGATTGTATCCCAGTATTGCTTTTCCTACTCTTTTATTGACTATGAAGACTACTTCATTTCTTCTGAGGGATTCTTGCCCGCAGTAGTATACCTGATGGTCATCTGAATTAAATTCACCCATTCCTGTTCATTTTAGTTCGCTGATACCTAAGATGTCGATGTTCAGTCTTGTCATCTCTTGTTTGACCACGTCCAGCTTGCCTTGATTCATGGATCTTACATTCCAGGGTCCTATGGAGAAAAAATCTTTACAGCATCAGACTTTCCTTTCACCACCAGACATATCCACAGCTGAGCATGCTTTCGGCTTTGGCTCAGTCGCTTCATTTTTTTGGGTGCTACTAGTACTAGCCCTCTGCTCTTCCCCAGTAGCATATTGGACGCCTTCTGACCTGAGGGGCTCATCTTCCAGTGTCATATCTTTTTGCCTTTTTGTACTGTCCTTAGGGTTTTCATGGCAATGATACTGGAGTGGGTTGCCATTTCCTTCTCCAGTGGATCACATTTTGTCAGAACTCTCTGCTATGACCTGTCCATCTTGGGTGGCCCTGCACGGCATAGCTCATAGCTTCATTGAATTACGCAAGCCCCTTCGCCACGACAAGGCAGTAATCCATGAAGGTGTTTACTAAACTAGACATACTCAATTCCTGCAACTGTTCTTCATATGTTTTAGCCTCCAGCTCTCTAATTACTTTTGTTGTTCTTTTCTGCACTTTTTCCAGAGACTTAACATCTTTTTTTAATAATATCTTTTTACAATAGGGTGACACATTGCACAGTGTTATAGCAATAGCAATAGCACTCAGACTTATATACTGCTTCCTAGTGCTTTAGAGTAGTCTCTAAGCAGTTTACAGAATCAGCATATTGCCTTAATAATAATTTGTGTCCCCATTTTACCAATCTTAAAAGGATGAAAGACTGAGTCAATCTCAAGCCAGTCACAATCAAACTCTTGGCAGTGAGTTAGCCTGAAATACTGTACTCTAAGCACTGTATCACCATGATGTAGAGAAGCAATGATAAAATTCTTGTTTCAATATTGATAATATTAAATAATAAAAAATATAAAAATATTGCATTATATGTTGTTGTTGTTAGTTGCGAAGTTGTGTCCGACCCATCGCGACCCTATGGACAATGTTCCTCCAGGCCTTCCTGTCCTCTACCATCTTCTGGAGTCCATTTAAGCTCACGCCTACTGCTTCAGTGACTCCATCCAGCCACCTCATTCTCTGTTGTCCCATTCTTCTATTGCCCTCAATCTTTCCCAGCATTAGGCTCTTCTCCAAATGAGTCCTTCCTTCTCATTAGGTAGCCAAAGTATTTGAGTTTTAGCTTCAGGATCTGGCCTTCTAAAGAGCAGTCAGGGTTGATCTCCTCTAGGACTGACCGGTTTGATCGCCTTGCAGTCCAAAGGACTCGCAGGAGTCTTCTCCAGCACCATAGTTCAAAGGCTTCAATTCTTTGGCGCTCAGCCTTTCTTATGGTCCAGCTTTCACTGCCATACATTGCAACTGGGAAGACCATAGCTTTGACTATACGCACTTTTGTTGACAGGGTGATGTCTCTGCTTTTTAGTGTGCTGCCTAGATTTGCCATGGCTTTCCTCCCCAGGAGCAAGCGTCTTTTAATTTCTTGGCTGCAGTCCCCATCTGCAGTGATCTTGGAGCCCAGGAAAATAAAATTGCATTATATACATAAATATAATAATGGTTGAGAAATGGATAGACTAACTTTAGAGATTAAAGAGAAAGAACATTTAGTTTATTATAGAACTTGGAATAAATTTTATCAATGGCTAGATAAGCGAGTTAGAGAGAAAGGAATGTGATATGCAATTTTGAATTTATTTGAGTAAGAATGATATACATTGAAAATTTAGTATTGTTTTTGATAATGTATTATATCTATCAGTGTTATTATTAGCTTTATTATCTTGATTTATGTACATTTACCCAGAAAACATGCTGTTTGCCAAATTTTGAATGTTATTTTGGGAAAACCCCACCCTCACCCCCAACCCTTCCTCTACCCTATCCCAAACCCCTATTTCCCTATCTTCCATTTTAATCCTATAAAAACTAATATTTTTTTTTCAAAAAAAGAGCTTCCATATATTAGAAAATGTGAAGAACAAAACATATCTTTCCAATCTGTATACTACCAGACTCTCTACTACTATGATAAAACAATATTCATTTTCATTTCCTATACATTATCTTCCAATAGTTGGCCTACTATTCTAAATAACACAATTAGCTACAAAATGAAAAGAAGAGTTTTAAAAACAAAATTAAAATGCCATTTAGGCACCTTTTCTAACTTTATTTGTTCAGAACAGTATTTGGATTCATAAAAATACTTCTATTTCTGCTGAGCAATAGTCTTTCCATGTTCTGAACAATTAAATGAAATTTTCATGTCTGATATTTATTGTAACACCTGGTATGATTCTGGACATTAAATCATAATCTCATTAGAAGTACTTTGTCAGACATCAGTGAAATTAGTCCTATAATTCATTTTAATGCAAAATGCATTTTAATAATTTACACAGTACTGCAACATAATATATCTGAATAATGTAACACTTCCAGATTTTATTTTAAAAGCTCTTTTGTATACATTTAAAAAATGAATCACATATTTAACCTTTTTTTCATCCTCCACTATGTCCTCCTACAGTTTTCCTTTCTTTTTTTTACATAAGCAACTTTCCTCTGATTTCCTATGAAAGTAAATTAAAATTCCTGCAGATATTATTTCTTAGGGCATCTTTGACTTCCTTATTTCTCAGACTGTATATAAAGGGGTTAAGCAGAGGAGGCAAAATTGTGTATAACAAAGAAGATATTTTTTGCATCTCCCTCCTAATTGCAGCCTTTGGTGTCATATATACAATAATTAAAGATCCATAGAAAACAGAAACTACAATCAAGTGAGAAGAACAGGTAGAAAAAGCCTTTTGCCTCCCAGTAATAGAGGGAATGCTTAAGATGGAGATAATAATATAAACATAAGATGCAAGTGTCAGAAGAAAAGGAGGAAATGTGAATACAGAAGCCACCAGGAAGCTCAAAATTTGCACTATGCTAATATCACTGCAGGAGAGTCTTAGAATAGGAAAATATTCACAGAAGTAATGATCAATCTCATTGGAGTTACAGAAATTTAACTGCAACATCAAAATGAGGACTACCGTCAAAGCCACAAATCCATTGATCCAAGACACAGCTACTAGTTGTATACATGTCCAGCTTTTCATGATGGTTGCATAATGCAATGGTTTACAGATTGCTAAATATCTATCATAAGACATCACACAGAGTAAACAGCATTCTGAAGATACCAATGAACCAAAGAAATAGAGTTGTGTAAAACAGCTATTGAAGGAAATACTCCTGTTCCCAGTCAAGAGAGCTGAAATCATTCTTGGAAATATATTTGAACTGTAGCAAGCCTCCAGAAAAGAGAGGTTCCCCAGAAAAAAATACATGGGGGTTTTAAGATGTGGATCCAGGACAATCAGCAGAAGAACAAGAATGTTTCCCATTATGGTCACAATGTAAATCATTAAAAAAATCAGGAAAAAAAGAACCTGCAGTTCAGAGAATTCTTGAAACCCCAGCAAGATAAATTCTTTAATCTTTGTATGGTTTCTGGCCATGATAGATACGGGAACAAGTCCTGAAAGAATGGGAAACATAGTTAAATGGGAAATAGGTAAATCTATATATAGGAAGATGAAATTTAGCTACATTGATGCCCTATACAAAGCAAAATGCTTATAAGCAGATAATTTTATTTTGATCTTAAATATTTTCTTTTTAAAGAAACAATGTAATAATTGAGATCAGTACCCAAGACAGAGTTCAAATTATAGATTTTTTTAGCACCCATAGCATCACTGATTAGATAAAATGCACTAGTGAACAGTTATATGCATCAGCAATTTCTGCAAATCAGTTTGCACACATACTGTATCTTTTTTGTTATTTTCAGATACATCTCAATCAATATTGAAAAAAATACATGCAAACAAGTAAACATATAAAATTGAAACGTATAATTATTGCAAAATAGGGTGAAATAATTAGCTATTATCCCAATTAGATCATTTAATAACATATTTATTTGTGTTTATATCATTTGTTTGAGGGAGACAAAAGCTAGCTCTATATCCATATCTCTACCTTTATCCTATCTCCTTTGTCTCTGTCATCTCATCTTTATATATCTTCATTTATTTCCTTTGACTTTATTTTAAAACACAGTGAGGTAACACTGTTATTAAAAAAAAGTCAGAAAAAAAGCACCTGCATTTCAGAGAATTCTTGAAACCCCAACAGGATAAATCCTTTTATCTTTGTATGGTTTCTGACCATGATAAATATTGGAACAATTTCTGAAAGAAATAATGTGCAATATTATTAAAGGAAAAAGATGTAAATCTACATACAGGAAGATGAAATTTAGTTAAATTAATGTCCTAGTCAAAACAAGATGCTTATAAGCAGATAATTTTACTTTTATTTTAAATATTTTTATATTTAAAGATATGATTATTTGATCTCAAGACACATTTTTGAATTAAGCATTGTCTGAGGTATTTATTTTTTAAAAATGGCTCAATATGTTCTTATTCTCAAATCTATGCAAACCTTAATTAAAAATAAGTAAGCAAAAATCGGAACAATAGTATATAAAAATTACAAATTAAAATGAAATAAGAAATAGTCATCTTTCCTGTTTATTGATTTCACTAAAATAACAACCTGTATTTTAAACCATTCTTCTTCTTAAATATCACCTGTATTTAAAAAAAAAAACTTCAAAGGAAAATAATAACTTCCTTTCCAATGAAATTATATAATATATTTTTGAAGGCATAACAGCTAGTTTCTCTTTCTCTGTATGTGTGTGCATGTGTGTGTGTATGTATGTGTTTGT
>JAKJMR010017365.1:182701-193453 GCA_024449315.1 Daboia siamensis | reverse complement strand
GTATGTGTGCCTATCCATATCCCTGCACTTGTCTATTCACAAACACAAATATATATTCTGACAAAGAGTTAAAGATTTTAAATGGGAGTCTAGAATATTCTAGTCTCCCATTTAAAATCTTTAACTGTTTGTCATCAAAATGAAAATTTGAATTTGTAGTGGATTGCAGTTCCGACTTGAGCCTGCTTAACACTCCTAGGCTGGAGTTGCAAGGCAAAAGTGATTATAATAGTAGAACTGCAATATAGCAATTAAAACCAAGGTGTACTAGACTGGTCTGTCCGGAAAAAAACTTACTCTGTGTGTGTGTGTATATATATATATGTAGGTCTTGGCATATTCCGGAAAAGACCCGAATATGCCAAGACCTACATACCTATACCCGTGAAAATCTATGAAAACACACACACACACACACACACACATATATATGGAACAACTTTGATTAATTAGTTACATTTATACATTTAGTTACATTCACAATAGACTTACAAATGGGAGGTGACTTACTTTTGTGCCTTTGAAAATATTTTCTTTTTCATGGTGGACTACTTTAAGAGACCAGTGTTATAAATTTCACTTTGTGAAAGTTTTCCATATATTCTAATATTCCCCTAAGAGCTTGCATAACAATTACATCTGTATGATCATGGGAAAACAAAACAAATAAGTGTCTCTAGTGTTTTTGGCCTTAAAGAGAAGATTAACAAATAAAAAGAACCTACCATATTGGATGTAAAAGATATTATTTTATTTATTTATTTCTCAAATTTATATATTGCCATCTCATTCAGACTTGTGTATGCCCAACACTGCTGTCTGATGTCCAATTAGAGTTCTGCCATTGGCCACTTCAAATTGACAATTCTTCTTACCTCAGTTAATCAATGGAGAACTGAAGCAGGGAAAGGCACATGAAAGATAGATAGATAGATAGATAGATAGATAGATAGATAGATAGATAGATAGATAGATAGATAGATAGATAGATGATAGTAAAATAAATGAGTTGTCTGAGACTGAGATCTAGATTATTTTACTTCATACTATAAGACAGCATTGGATATCAAGGTATGATAGAATCAAATTTCAACTAAACATTTGCATCCATTGGTAATAAATGATATCTTGGAAGCCTGCCACCTCTGTACTGTTCTTGTCCTCTGGAATACCATTTCCCTGAAGTCCATTTGACCCAATCCTGCTGCTTTTTCGATAAACTTCAAAAATACGGCCTTTTATTAGGCCATAAGTGAGAGGGATTTGTCACATTACTGCACTGAAATATTCTTTCTTGTTTTTTCTTTATATGCACATACGGTGTGTGTGTTTGCCTGTGTGTGTGCGTGTGTGTGTGTATGTGTACCTTACATATTGTTAACACATACATTCTTTTGTAAGGCAAAATAAATCATAATAATTGAACTGCAATATAGCAAGTTCAAAAAAAACCTAAGGTGCATCGATCAAACAGGTCTGACCAGAAAATACTTACATATACAAGGCCATTCATACATTTAATTACACTTGTAGATAAAATGTCTGGCTCTAAAAAAAGGTTTGCTATGGAGCAGAGGATATAAGACTGATGAAATCTACTTGGTTGCCATCCTAAATATTTTAAATACCTATTGATAAGATATGAAATTTAACTACATTCATTCTGTTATTCAATATCAAATAATCAATTTTGCCTATTTGAAAGCTTTGTTCTAAAGTCAACTGATAAAGAGGTAGGATGACAGAAGCTCATTTTTAAGTACTTATAGATACCAGCAGTAAAATGATCTCTTAAAACCTGAAGACTGAATTCTGTTGTTAGAAAGGTGGCCTTAGATTCAATAAGTAAATATGAATAACCATGTTTTTGCATCTGTTTTCATTGATCTTACCTACAATCTTAGTGCAGCATTTGATAAACATTTAGGCACCTGGAAAACCTATGTTTACAGATTTACAGTTAAGAAAATCAGCCTAGTTATGCATTAATATTTGTTCAAATAACTCCAACACTTCAGTAATACATTTCTTGCCTTAGCGCTTAGGTCAGGGGTCTTCAAACCTAGCTCTTTTATGACTTTTGGACTTCAACTCCCAGAATTCCTCAGCCAGTGTGCCTGGCTGAGGAATTCTGGGAGTTGAAATCCACAAGTCATAAAAGGACCAAGTTTGAAGACCTGTGGCTTAGATTTATATAATTACGAAGCTTCCAAAATCCAATACCATGCGGAACTACTCACAAATACTTAAAACACTTAACATGTTCAATTTTATTCCCTGTAAATGGCTACATTTTTAAAGTCTTTTTTCAGCACAGACCACTACTATAGTTTTATAGTAATTAATCACCAAATATTTTCAGATAATAGTAATGTCCTCAGCATATAAGAGATCTGAAGTGGGTACAAATTAAATCAGTGAGATGACGTTAGGGAATTTAGGTAAAAGATAAATAACATGAAGCCCAAAGTACAACTTTGTCTGTTTCCTTTCTGATAGGTTAGCACCTGTAAGGTTACTTTTGATATAACTTTTCATACAAACACTAAATGAAGAAAAAATGAATGTCTGTGCTAGTGTTTTCCTAATTTCCACCATTAGATTTCTCTGGAAATGAAACCAGATACATCTGAATGGGATATATATTTCAACTTAATGGTATAAAACCAACACATAAACAAAGGTAGGAAAAGTAGATTGAAAATCTGCTTGTTCATTATCTCATAGAATAGATTCCTTCTTTGTCCAATCCTGCAATTTTCAATCTAGAGGACATGCATACACCTTACCAGGGCTTTTTTTCTCATAGAACGCTCAGAACGGTGTTCCAGAACCTTTTTTTTTTTTGCAAAAATACCCCCAAAACAACCCAGCTTCCTTATTGGTTTTCCTAAGCCTATTGCAGGGCTAGCAGTCTTGGCTCTTTTTTATGACTCATGGACTTCAATTCCCAGAAATCTTGAGCCAGCCATGCTGAGGGGAAAGGGAGAGGTTTCCAAGCTGAGCCATGCTGGCTCAGGAATTCTCAGAGTTGAAGTCCTTGAGTCATAAAAGAGCCTGCACTAGAGGAGCACATTAAAATTATTTACAGGATTACTTCTTTAGGAACTAAACTTTTAGAATCTAAAACAGCTAATTCAGAAAAGCCAACAGGAAAGAACCTCACATTTTTCATCTGCTTCTGTCTTTTGGAAGGTAAAATTAGATAACAAAATAATCTATTTCTTATGTTAACATCTCTGCAATGAAATCAAAGGTAACAGGAAAGAAATGAGAAACGTTTTTCTCAATGTAATATGTTTAATTTAGCTGATTTAGAAAAAAATAGTATCTTTTGTACACTCTTGAAAACTATTTTGAATCTAAAAAAGTCTTAAGAATGAAATATTCTTAATTTGAACTTTACTTTTCCTGTTTGGACTGTTGTGTGCTTTGAAAAATAGATTATTTAGAATCTAGTTATGTTGCACTTCAGTCTTTAAATAATTAAAATAGTATCTACATAACAATATATGATGTTTTCCTTGGTGAGCTAAACTTCAATAACAACATTTATTAAAAAGGCTAAAATAATTTCTGGTGATATTATCTGTATATTAAAATTTTGGACAAGCAGTGATCATGTTACATGTGCATAGGTGTAGTCAATAGCATATGCCTTTTTAAAAATATCAAACATGCAAAGAAACAAAAATAAGTCCAAAATATCTGTATTACATCCAGAAATGCCAACTTTGCAACCAATATTTCTCATCTGTAACTATGGCACCCTAAGGATACCTGCATGCATGCAAATGTTTCTCTGGGATCAGAAACGCAACAGGGATTGCTTTTTCCTTCCAGTAACATATAGCTAAAACCAGTTTATTGCATTTGGCAATTGTACTAAAAAAAATCTCAATCATTTAATTTGAAATCAAGTGAAAAATTGATTTAAATTATTTTATTAAAACAAATTAATGGCAATTCTTTTATAAAAAGTTGCCTCAAACAAACTGAGTTTGACATGCCTGCTCTAATAGTTGAATGCTCCAAAATAAATTCTAGACCAGGCCTGAACATGCAGCCTACCAAGCACCCTTGGACAGAGCACAGACTTTTTTTAAAAAGTAATAAAATCACCAGCACTGCCCTGAAAGTCATGTTGCCTAGTGCCTCCATGGCTTACCATGACCACAAGCTCCAACACTGTAGATGATCCTCTAGTCACCAAATTATTGATTAGCCTACCAGCATTCCTTTGCAGACCACAAAGATTTTTAATTTATCAATGTGGGCCTTTGCTTTCTACAAGATAATGATAATAATAATAATAATAATAATAATAATAATAATAATAATAATAATAATAATAATAATAATAAGAAGAAGAAGAAGAAGAAGAAGAAGCAGTTGTTGTTGGAAGGGACCTTGGAGGTCATCTAGTCCAACCCCCTGTTTAGGCAGGAAACCCTATACCATTTCAGACAAATGGCTGGCCAGTCTCTTCTTAAAAACTTCCAGTGTTGGAGCATTCACCACTTCTGGAGGCAGGTTGTTCCACTGGTTAGTTGTTCTAACTGTCAGGAAATTTCTCCTTAGTTCTAGGTTGCTTCTCTCCTTGACTAGTTTCCATCTGTTGCTTCTTGTCCTGCTTTCAGGTGCTTTGGAGAATAGCTTGACTCTCTCTTCTTTGTGGCAGCCCCTGAGATATTGGAACACTGGTATCATGTCACCCCTCACCCTTCTCTTCATTAAACTAGGTAAAGGTAAAGGTTCCCCCACACATGCGTGCTAGTCGTTTCCAACTCTAGGGGCCGGTGCTCATCTCCGTTTCAAAGCCGAAGAGCCAGCGCTTGTCCGAGGACGTCTCCGTGGTCATGTGGCCGGCATGACTAGACGCCAAAGGCTCACGGAACGCTTTTACCTTCCCACCGTAGTGGTTCCTATTTTTCTACTTGCATTTTTTCGTGCTTTCGAACTGCTAGGTTGGCAGAAGCTGGTACTAGTAACAGGCACTCACTCTGTTACACGGCACTCGGGATTCGACCCGCCAAACTGCTGACCTTCTGATCGACAAGCTCAGCATCCTAACCCACTGAGCCACCACGTCCCTTTCATTAAACTACACATACCCAATTCCAGCAACCGTTCCCTATGTTTTAACCTCCAGTCCCCCAATCATCTTTGTTGCTCTTCTCTGTAATCTTTCTAGAGTCTTGACATCTTTTTTACATCGTGGTGACCAAAACTCGATACAATATTCCAGGTGTGGCCTTACCAAGGCATTGTAAAGTGGTATTAGTACTTCACGTGATCTTGATTCTATCCCTCTGTTAATGCAGCCTAGCACTGTGTTGGCTTTTTTGGCAGCTGCAGCACACTGCTGGCTCATATTTAAGTGATTGTCCACTCCGAGATCTCTCTCACAGTTACTACTATTGAGCAAGTTACCACCTATACTATAGCTGTGCATTTGATTTTTCCTGCCTAAATGTAGAACCTTACTTTTTTCACAACTGAATTTCATTTTGTTAGATAGTGCCCAGTGTTTGAGTCTGTCCAGATCCTCCTGTATCTTAAGCCTATCTTCTGGAGTATTGGCTATTCCTGCCAGCTTGGTGTTGTCTGCAAATTTGATGAGTTCCCCATCTATCCCCTCATCCAAATCGTTGATGAAGATGTTGAAGAGCTGCAAAGACCTCTTCTAGATTTCCCTCTTGCCTTTCCAAGTTAACTCCTTGGTCTGTCATTGAGCAAGAATTGACTTTATAGGGAAGCATATTATAATTTGATGTATATTTAACATATGTTCTACATTTATTTATTTATTTATTTATTTATTTATTTATTTATCTATTTATTTATTTATTTATTTATTTATTTATTTATTTATTTATTTATTTATTTTATTTTATTTACCAATTATATAATATTTGTATGCAATCCACATGGTGAGGTTTGGGGAAACTTACAATAGAAAAAATATATTTTTAAAATCATAAGATTAAAACATCGCCTGGCCCGAACCACCTACGCTGCCCGCATTGTGCAGCCCTGCCATATAGAGTGGGCTCTGCTGCTCCCACAGTACCAGCTGCACCAGCTCTGTCCCCAGAAAGGGGAGCCCCCCGCCAACGCCCTTCGCACCTGTGACTGCAGCAGCACCGCCCCCCCACCCCCTTGCCTCCTGCACCTGCCAAGATGAGAGTTCTGCCCCCTTTTTTTTTTTTAGAAAAAAAGCACTGCACCTTACTAATTATGTATAAAGACTAATAGATCTATCAATTATTCAGATCTGCTCAGTTCACTTTCTTCATGATGAGGATAATGATGGCTTCATCCAGCATGAAATATAGCTTATTTTATCCATGTATGTGAAGAGACAGGAAAAAAAAAAACAAGAGTTCACCCAGCAATATTTAGCTTAATTTTATTTTGTGTGTATGATTGGTTTATTATTGATATTGTGTATGTTTGTAAAACAATATAAGAAATATCGTAAGATAATCCTAAATACTATATAATAATCGTAAAATGCAAAAATCATAACAATTTCATAGTATAGGTACAACAATAATATAAACATTTGGCAACTGATTTTATGGTTGATTAAAACCGCTACAAAATAAATGTAAAGAAAATGTTAAAGTACAATCAAGTAAAACTGATATCTCCCACAAAGACCAAACTAATATAATGATTGTTGAAAATAAGAAACAAAGTGTATAGGGAGAGATCAAAGCTATATATACTAAACTTTTCAATATTTGACTTAAGATGTGAAAAACAGTCGGGATGATCTGTCAGCAAATTACTGAAATAATCCAGAAGGAACTTCATTGAGATATGAACTAGCAGCTTGGACATATTTGATCAAAGATGTTAATAAACTCTCATGCGAAGAAGGCAGAAAGTTCAAAGATTTAAAGTAAGATTCTTATTAATGTTCTCATTTTGAACCATCATAATTATCCTCTGTAGAACTTTAAAGATGTTTTAAAGTTTTTTGATGTTTTCTTCATGGCATCCTTCATCTCCTTATTTCTCAGGCTGTAAATGAGAGGATTTGCAACAGGGGGCAGGACTGTATATAGCAGAGAAAAAAATTTGCTAACCTCACTAAGTGCTTCAGATTTTGGTAACAAATATACAATCATGATGGCTCCATAAAACATAGAAACCACTATCAGATGAGATGAGCAAGTGGAAAAGGCTTTTTTCCTCCCAATAGTGGAAGGAATTTTCAAGATGGTAATTATGATGTATATATAGGAAGTCACAGTGAGGACAAAAGGAGGTAGAGTAAATACAAAGGTAAAGATAAAACTTGTAAGTTCTACCAGGCTGGTGTCACTACAGGAAAGTTTTATTAGTGGAAGAGTGTCACAAAAGTAATGATCGATTGCATTTTGACCACAGAATGTAAGTTGTAGCATTAAACTTAAAAGGATCAAAGCAGCTATAAGGCCATTTATCCATGAAGAAGCTGCTAGCTGGATACAAATTCGAGCATTCATACTTGTTGCGTAATGCAATGGTTTGCATATTGCTAAATATCGATCATATGACATTACAGACAGGAGATAACATTCAGTAGCCACTAGCAAGCCAAAGCAAAAAAACTGCAAAAAACAGCCATTGAATGAAATGATATTTTCATCAGTCAATAAGCCAATCATTATCTTGGGTACAATATTTGAGATATAGCAAGTTTCCAAGCATGACAAATTTCCTAGGAAGAAGTACATGGGTGTATGAAGATGTTGATCAACTGCAATTAAAATTACAACGAGAATATTTCCAGCCATTGCTATAATATAAAACACTAGAAAAGTAAAGAAAAGAGTAGACTGCCATTGACCAAATTTTCCAAACCCCAAAATTATAAATTCTGTGATATTCATCTAACTTCTACAGGTCATTTATTGCATAATTCAAAAATTGCATATAATTTGAAAAAAAAACCCAAAACAGATCTTCTATTGAATCCTGGGGAAAAAAGAGAAATAGGATGTTATAAAACAATAATTAATACATTCCATCAGAAAAGAGGACTGGTAATTCTTTTTCCCCCCTCATTATCACCTCTGCAAGAATGATTTTATATTAAAGGACAAGTGAGTATTGATTTTTGCAATGCAAACACTCTTCTACTTTGATTAACCTTTTTGTCAAGAAAGCCATTTTTTTAAAAAAAAAAATATTATTACATTCTTTTCATTGAACATTGTCAGAAAAAATCTTATGAAATACAAAGAGGCTTACCTCTGTGATATAACAATAAGTGCATCTTTGTGAGTCTGAATGACTGTTGCAGTATTTCATTATTTATTTCCTCACTTTTTGAACATTTGTCTTTCTGGTGTCAGGGAGCTTACAGAATCATAACTCGTTCTGCCTCTGTCCCTCTCCAGAGAACATTAATTATCCCAAGGGGAAATGTTAATCTGGTACCTATTGCTTCAGTTCATTGTATTATACTGCTGTTCTTCCTGAAAACTTTCCTCTAGCTTTCAAAATACAGTATGTGAAGAAAACTTTGTGTCTCCCCATTTAGTATTAGGCCATAAATCTTGTTTTCATAACTTTTTATATACAAAGATATATTTCTTTTATTAAAAAAAATCTATCTGCTATTAACATTGTGATCCAAGAAGCATCAAGTTTCTACTTTCCCAGTTTTTACTTTGGACAAAAATATACAAACATTCACACAATGAAAAAAATATTAGGGGGAAAAACTAAAGCAAATTTGATAGGAAACATTCTACATTCATTGTCTAGCATCCAGTGACACTGTATCTGTGTAAATCAGAACTATCAGGGACCATAAAATCAATGGTATTCAGTACGGAATCAGCACTGCTGATACTTAAATAATTATTGGCAGAACTGAGAAGGACAGTGCACCTATCCTTGTGTGCCTTGATCAACCATGATATCCTTCTGGATCTGGGGCTTGTTTGGGAATGGGGGATGCAGTACAGTGAGTCATCTCCTCCCTCAACAGGTAATCCCAATGAGAAGGGGAAAGATCATGCCTACTGCCCCTCTTTTGGGTGCTTCAAGGATTGATTCTTCTCAACAGGGCTACTCTTCAGACATGTGCAATACTACTACTAATAATAATTTTAAAAGAAAGCCACTCTTTTTCCTGTGAAACTGAATGCTGTAATTGATGTTAACATAACTGCATGTGATCAGACTGGCTAAATAACTTGATCCATTTAATTAGTGTTGCAAACAATCAAATCTATTTATTTATTTATTTATTTATTTATTTATTTATTTATTTATTTATTTATTTATTTATTTATTTATTTATTTATTTATTTATTTATTTATTTATTCTTTTTGACATTCCATTGTCCATTCATAAATTTTGTTCAGGTCCATAATGCTTCTATTCCTATTTTCCTCACAACAGTCATCATGTAGGTACTTTTATTTTTGAATAAATGTACGGGGGAAAAACATGTAAAAGCATCACTCAGAAGCTCCTTCATCAATCACCCACTTACTTTTAAAAACCTTCTTCATGTGAACAAGACATACAAATACTAAAGAGCCTTGCAACATTGCAATGCAAACAATGTGATACATATACTTACTGTACGTATCACATCGAGATGAAGAGTAAAAGACACAATTTTGCATTGTGACATCATGATATGGCTTAACCCATTTTGCTATCACAATTTCTATCAAATACCTATGATCATAGTAGTATTAACAATAGTAATTGCACATACTTTGTGAATACAAGGCTAAATTAAATATTTAATTATTAATATCACAATATAATGATCCATGTAAGATATTTTTTCTCCATGTGTGTTTTTATGTCTATATAATTAAAAAACTTTATAATATTAGCAGTATTAAGCAATAGTAAATTATGACTTTTATGGCTTAATAAAGTCTTCCAAAAAGAAACTTTTAAAGGGTATCTTCAAAAAAATCAAAAGATCAACATAACCCAAAGATTCAGATCATCATGAACTGATTCTAGATTATAAAAATAAGATGAGAATCATATCTAAAATGTGAAGTTATCATTTTAATATAGATAAAATGTAATTGCCTTTGTCAGGAGGATTGAACAAGTAGATAAAAGCATGAATTTTAATCAAATAATTCAAATAATTAGTTGCTCCTGTTGGTTAGCATCATCAAGTAAACTGGATAGATCTACCAAACCTTTGACAACAGATATACTGATTGACAAGAAGAAGTAAGGTTATATTGGGAAAGACCATCAGTCACAGAAATCACCTTTGAGTGATTCAGGACTTGACCCAATAGATTAGGGGTCCCCAACCCCCAGTCCATGGACCAGTACTGGGCCGCAGCATGCCAGCAACCAGTCCACGCAAACAAGCAAAGCCCCATCCATGAGATGCAGTCAGCACACAAAATCACACACCCTCTGGTCCATGGAAAAAACATCTTTCTGCAGAACTGGTCCCTGATGTCCAAAAGGTTGGGGGCCTCTGCAATAGATGGAGAACAATCAGAAAAATCTGCCCACAAACTGATATAGTAATTCAGACTTGACCAGTAAGGCATGACCTAGGTTTTTAGTTATTTCTAAAGAAAAAAAAAAAGTTCAGAAGATAAAAATTACAAGTTTATCATTTTAGTAATGATTTAGATAAGAACTCCTAAATGTCTGCAAAGTTCCAGAAATAATCCTTAGAAGGCAATTGTTATGACAACTGAGTACCACCACCTCCTCCTCCTCCTCCTCCTCCTCCTCCTCCTCCTTCT
>JAKJMR010017365.1:170265-182601 GCA_024449315.1 Daboia siamensis | reverse complement strand
CTCCTCCTCCTCCTCCTCCTCCTCCTCCTCCTCCTCCTCCTCCTCCTTCTTCTTCTTCTTCTTCTTCTTCTTCTTCTTCTTCTTCTTCTTCTTCTTCTTCTTCTTCTTCTTCTTCTTCTTCTTCTTCTTCTTCTTCTTCTTCTTCTTCTTCTTCTTCTTCTCTCTCCCTTCCTCTCTCCATGACTTCTAAACCAACTACAGCTCCTTCAGGCACATATACCAAAGGTTCTGGTAACGTGTAAACAGTGGATTCAGCCAGTTTGCACCACTTTGGCAGAACCACTAGCTATTTTTTTGTTGCCCAGGCCCAGAATGCACTTCCAGAAGTGGCATCTATATAGTGAACCCATTGTTCACATATTTGAATCGCACCACTGTGTGTAAAGCAATGCTTTGGTAAAGCAGTCAAATTAGGAACTTCTGGAATATAAAGCAATTATTCATCACAGGTGTTACAATTTAGATCTGTAGTGTCTGAAGAAAATTCAACTTAATGTAGATTCCATCCTATATAGTTAGATCATTCTCAGAGGCTCTGCCTTGAGTATCCTCCTAAATTAACATGGAATGAATATATACCTGATAAAGGACTTGGACATTTTGGAACTAAGAAAAGATCTTATACAAGTAGGTCTGCTGGAGTTCAAAAACATATTTTTTATGTAAAAATCAATCTATTTTTTTTTAAAAAAATATTGAAATACTATCAAACTATTTCACAATGGAGAAGTTGGTTTGTATAGTATCAGTCTACCAATATTATTTCTTAAGGCCTCTTTGACTTCCTTATTTCTTAGACTGTATATAAATGGATTTGCTAGTGGAGGCAACATTATATATAAAAAAGAAGAAAATTTTGGCACATCAGCTTTTTCTGTTCGTGGCAGCATGTAAGCAATCATAAGAGATCCATAGAAAATAGAAACCACAACCAGATGAGAAGAACAGGTGGAAAAGGCTTTCTGCCTTCTAGTGACAGAGGGGATTTTAAAGATAGCATCTATAATATAAATGTAGGATAAGAGTGTTAAGAGAAAAGGAGGAAGTGTGAAGATGGCAGCTACAACATAACTCATAATTTCCAATACCCAAGTTGCACTACAGGAAATGCTTAGAAGGGCAAAATAGTCACAGAAATAATGGTTTATTTCATTAGATCTGCAAAATGTTAATTGCCATAACATTAAAATGAGCAATATTGAAAATACAGCAAACCCATTGATCCAAGATGAAGCTGTTAAATAAATACAAGTCTGAGAATTCATGGTTATCAAATAATGCAGTGGTTTACAAATTGCTAGATATCTGTCGTAAGACATCACACACAGTAAACAGCATTCTGTAGCTACTAAAGAACTACAGAGGTACCACTGCATAAAACAGTTGCTGAAAGAAATGGTTCCATCCCCAGTTAGAAGAGCTGAAAGCATCCTTGGGAATATATTGGAACTATAACAAATTTCAAGGAAAGAAAGGCTTCCTAAGAAGAAATACATTGGCACTTTAAGATGTTCATTGAAGATGACTAGCATAACAATGAGAAAGTTTCCAGTCATGGTTACAATGTAAATTACTAGAAAACTCAAAAAAAGAAATCTTCGAAATTCACAAAATTCATTAAATCCAAGCAGAATGAATTCATCTATCATTGTCTGATTCCCTGGCATCATGGCAACTAGGAAAACCATGTCCTGTTGAAAAAAGAAAAAAACAAAACAAAATGTACAAACTCAACATATTGTCATAGTCAAATTCAAGCTATCTTTTTTCTTAGTGATATTTTGACCAACAAGTCAATGTGTTTAATCTCTTATATATCATCTGATTGACCCATTTTATTTTATTTTCTATACTTGATGGAGAATCTATAACAATAGGATTGACAGAGATAGCTGGAAGATGTTATGTCTCTGTATTTCATTTGTTTATCCTCACAATATATTTATGTATATGTATAATGTATATTTTGCCTTTCCTGACAATTGTATTTATATGGGTTGACTAATTGTCCATGATGCAAAACATGGAACTAATCAAAGCTCTTTTTGTCATATTATTTTAAAGGATAGAATGTAAATCTGTAAATTAATCTAATGTAAATAAAAATAGTTTAGTATTCTTTCAACTAGTACTTTTCTGAACCCAATTAATGTTTATTTTTCTAGTGTATTTTAAAAAGAAACACACAAGTGTATCATAATGATACATTATTCTAACAACATAAAAAACTTTTTGGATGAAAATTCTTGCTAAACTCTGCTTAAAACATTTTTGCTTTCTCTGGAACTATCTTATGTTGAATAATATTTACACATATAATCAGAAATTCACATCTGAGTACACAAATAAACAGAAGAAAATATTTCTTTTTGACTGTCAAAAAATTTTAAAAACTACACTGGAGTCCTTTCTAGAATGCTTCCCATGCCTCCTTTGCATCTTCAAACTGACCTATCTTTCTCATGAATGTTGTCTAATCTTCATCTTGTCTTCCAAGGCCATTCCCACAAACCTATGCAGCTATTTTTATTTAAATATTTATTGTGCCAGGTTAATCTTAAAATGAAATTTGTGATTGTTGCTGAAATAACTGAACGTAGCTATCTATACATCTGGAAACATATTCTACAGAACATTCTTGTTTGAAAGATCAGTTCTTTAATTATTTCCAAATAACAAACAAAGTTTATATAGTGATAGTTACCATTCTGTTGCTGCTTAATATTCTCTGTTGAAGTATTTCATGGTGAAAAACTCCTTCCTCTTACCTTGTTCAGAATAAATATGCACTACTTTAATATATAAAGATATGTACCAATCTGCTTTTCGTTTTCTTTAGTTTGTTTGTTTTTTATTTCTTCTGGGCGCTTTGTTTTTATTTTTTGATGCAGAAGAATGTACTATCTATAAGAAATGTTGTTTATTTAGATACGATAAAATTTAACTTAAAAAGATAAAATAGTGATACTTGGATAGTATTACTCTTACTATCCAAGTATGTTGGCTTTAATTAAGGAGAAGATAGATATGTAGCCAACAGATGTGTATTTTGAGAAGAAACTAGTATGAACTGGATGGGGAGCAAAAAATAGATTAATATGTAAAGTGAAATATTACATCATTGTGCATTTCTCAAAGCCCTTATGGGAAAAACCTCAAGCACTTTGCATATCTAAGGCCTTTGTATCCTTGGAAAAATTAATTGGCATTAATTGGTAGAGTGACCCAAAAAGAGGTTTTTTTTTGCTGCATAGCTTATGAAGCCAACAATTCATAAGTCTGAGTCATAAAGAGACAAATGAATGATAAATAAAACTGCAAAACATATGGCTGTTGCAGCCCATTTAGTTTATGGGCTAATTAATTATATCCAGAACTCCTTGTCTGCCAACTAAAGGAGAAAAAACAAATAAACTCCAGATGATGTAATTAAAACACCATTCATCAGCATCGTTAAAAGCAGAAATATAAATGGATGAACAATAGGCAATATGCTCCTAAAATGTCTTTAAAAATTTAAGAGAAAACCATAGAAAAAATAAAATTTCTTCTTTTGGGGAGAATGATAATCACACCATATGATCTGCCATTTAGGAAAGAAGAATTAATTTCATTTCACATTTTTTTTAAAAATCCCTGAAATAGGGTGAAGTGTTGCCCCATTGTTTTATCCCAACATTAAAGATAGGGTGGATCCTTAATCTGTTGTTAGGCAAGCAATCTGTTTCTTTATGTTGTTGTTGTTAGTTGTGAAGTCATGTCCGACCCATCACGACCCCATGGACAATGTTCCTCCAGGCCTTCCTGTCCTCTACCATCTTCTGGAATCCATTTAGGCTCATGACTCCATCCAGCCACCTCATTCTCTGTCGTCCCATTCTTCTCTTGCCGTCAACCTTTCCCAGCATTAGGCTGTTCTCCAGTGAGTTCTTCCTTCTCATTAGGTGGCCTAAACATTTGAGTTTCAACTTCAGGAACTGGCCTTCTAAAGAGCAGTCAGGGTTGATCTCCTCTAGGACTGACCGGTTTGATCGCCTTGCAGTCCAAGGGACTCGCAGGAGTCTTCTCCAGCACCATAGTTCAAAGGCCTCAATTCTTTTGCACTTAGCCTTTCTTATGGTCCAACTTTCACAGCCATATATTGCAACTGGGAAAACCATAGCCTTGACTATACGCACTTTTGTTGACAGGGTGATGTCTCTGCTTTTTCGTGTGTTGTCTAGATTTGCCATAGCTTTCCTCCCCAGGAGCAAGTGTTTTTTTAATTTCCCCATCTGCGGTGATCTTAGAGCCCAGGAAAATAAAATCTGTCACTACCTCCATTTCTTCCCCATCTATTTGCCAGGAATTGAGAGGGCCGGATGCCATGATCTTGGTTTTCTTAATGTTAAATTTTAAGCCAACTTTTGCACTCCCCTTCTTCACTTGTAACAAGAGGCTCTTTGGTTCCTATTCACTTTCTGCCGTTAGAGTGGTATCATCTGCATATCTTAGGTTGTTGATATTTCTCCTGGCAATTTTAATTCCAAGTTTTGATTCATCTAGCCCTGCCTTTTAACCTGCACTGTGATATCTGTTAAGTATTGTGATTGGTGAGGCATTGAGGAAGTGATCATAGTTAACAGTAGAATGTTTATTAGGTTAACACAGAAGCAGCACTAACTGCCGCTGTCTGCATGCATCCTGGCAATCTAGGACTTGCCAGAGTCTCCCCTTCATGCAGGGGATGTGGCTGCTGAGACATGTTAGCCCTCAAAAAGGACTGAAATTCTGCAGCCCCGTTGTCAAATATATTATGTCAGGTAACCTGTCTGTGGCAAAAATTCTGTGCAGTTCCTGGATGGTCCTGGCAGTAGTCATAGTTGGGACAGGTGCGACCTCTAACCACTTAGATTCACTATCCATGACAATGAGGAACAGTTTTCCCTGGAATGGTCCCACAAAGTCTATGTGGATTCTGGATCATGGGGCTTGCGTGGTTTCGCAGCGATGTACTGGGGCTTGAAACATTTTGGGTCTGGATGCTTGGCAAATGTGGCAACTTTATACTTGGACCTCTATATCTTTATCCAACCCTGGCCACCATAGGTAGTTCCCGCAAGTGCCTTCATCCTGACTATCCCAAGATGTCCCTCATGCAGAGATTCTAAGAGCCTAGTCCTCAAGGAGTTTGGGACTATGACCTGACTTCCCCAAAGAATACAGCCTTTGTGAGCTGACAGCTCATCCTTCCTTCTACTGAAGCTGTGAAATTCTGCCCCCAGACTAGCTTCCAGCCATCCCCTGAGCACTGAGTTCAAAATGCAACTCATTGTTTTGTCAGAAGCTGTCTCAGCAGCCATATCCCCTACATGAAGGGGAGACTCTGGTAAGTCCTAGATTGCCAGGATGCATGCAGACAGTGTGGAGCCTGGCTCTGAGTGTGGCAGGGGCAGTCTTCTGAGGGCATCTGTGTGGCCCATTTCCATGCCCAGTTTGTGAATTAGAATGTAACTATAGGCTGAGAGAAAGATAGACCACCTCAGCATCCATGGGGAGAGGATCTGAGTGGTTTGTTTGTTCATTGTGAACAGACCCAGAAGTGGCTTGTGGTCCATGAAGACCATGAATGGGCAACCATACAAGTAGTCATGAATTTTTTTGATACCAGCCACTATGGCCAGTGCCTCTTTATCTGTTTGGGTGTAGTTGTGTTCTGCTGAAGACAGAGTCCTTGAATAGTAAGCTATGGGAGCTGGCAGCCATTAAATGGCTCAACACGGCCCCTATTCCGTACAGGGATGCATCACATGCAATGTTGATAGGCAGCTTTTCATTAAAATGTGTCAGCATGGAGTTTGATGACAGCAGTGTGACTGCCTTGAAGCTTTTCTTGTAGATGCTTGTCCACTGCCATTGTGCCTTTTTGTCCAAGAGCCTGTGTAAGTGCTCTGCCAATGTGGCTTTGTGTGAAAGAAAGACATGGTAGAAATTGAGTATCCCTAAGAATGACTGTAGGTCCCTCTTTGACCTGGGTCTGGGAGCCTGCTGAATATTTGGCATTTGTCCCTCTTAAGCCTCAGCCCCGCTTCATGGAAATGCTGAAGTTTCTGCCAATATTTCTACTGACTCCCCAGCTATGAGGATATTGTCAAAATAAGGGCACACACCTGGAATGTTTTTTATGTGTACTCCATCACACTTTGAAAGAGCCCAGGGGCCACACTGACCCCAAACTGCAGGCGACAAACCCTGAATGTTCCCCTGTGATTTGAGCTTCTGCCATACCATCATCCATGGGCAGTTGCTGGTATGCCTGTGCCAAATCCAATTTGGCAATTATGCGACCTCCCTGTAGTGACACCAAGATATGGCTGACTATAGGCACAAGATATGCATGCTGTTGAAGTGCTTCATTTGTAATGCATTTATAATCTGTGCATATGCACACCTCACCTTTGGCTTTAAGTGGTGTAACACTGCTATCTACTGGCTACAACACACCTTGTTACACCAGGTTGTCCAGCTCTGCATCGATTTTTGGTTTGAAGGGAAGAGGCACTCTGTGAGGATTGATCCTCATTGGGGTTATGGTTGGATCAAGGTGTAGGGGAATTGGAGGTCTCTTGTACTTGTCTAAGCTAGGGCTGAAAACATCAGCAAATTCCTGGCAGACTGACGACAGGTCTGCTGCTTGCATTCTGTTAATGCCAGTCATATGCAGGGCTTTTTTTGTCATAGAATGCTCAGAACGGAGTTCTGGCACCTTTTTTGAATGGAACCTTGTAGGGTAGGCAAGGCAGGATGTATGACATGTGTGAGTTCCGGCACCTTTTTCTTTTACAGAAAAAGCACTGGTCATATGGATGCCCAAGACATCAAACCAGTCTAGCCTGATGAGGCTTGTGCATTGGCCCTCAACTACCATGATGTCAAGGAGACCCTCAAACTCTTTGACCTGTATTTGGAGCATAGCTTCTCCTTTAACCACTATGAGGAAGTTTTGAAAATCCATCGGCAGGAGATTTGATGACCTGAGTTTAATTATTTTGCCACTGTGACTGCAAATGTGGTTAAAAGGACCTTGGGAAACTATAGGTAGGGCTGACCCTGTGTCCAGTTCCATGTGGCATGGAACTCTTTGAAGCTTGACTTTGAGCCTAAGCTTTTCTTAGGGGCGATGGGTGCCAGTTCTAAAAATGCTCCATCTACTGGAGCAATAGCCAACTCTGTGTTGCCCCGTGGCCCTGGTATCTTTTCTGAGGAATTCTTCTTGTGGAACTTCCCTTTGATGACCTTTGGTCTTGTTTACCACATGCTCACCACATTGCTATGTGGAACCTGCACTCAAAGTGCCTGTATCAGCCTCCACAGCCATGTCTTCTCATATGGCCGCTGTCCTCTTTCTGGTAGCTTCTCCAGCTGGTCGATCTCGTTATCTCTGTCAGGGTCATTGGTTCTTTCTGTGTCCCCATGGTGGATGGTTTGGGGGCTGGGAGTGTTCTTGGAGGGCCGTAAGGCTTTGATGGCTCCCCCAGCAGCTTCTTCAGCCATTATCTCTTTCAGGGTGTATTGGAATATCAAGGTCTCCTTTGCAAGCAGTTTCTGCTGAAGGTTCCTGTTCCTCAAACCAGACACCAAATGGTCTCTAAGCCTCTCTTCTAGGTCTGTGAAATTGCAGAGCCAGGATGCCTATCGTAGTGCAGCTATAAATTCAGTGGCTGACTCTCCTGGTTGCTGTTTCCTTTGTTTGAATATGTGTCTCCTTGCAATGATGGAAAGCTTAGGCTTGAAATGCTCCTTGAGCTTTTTCTTGAGCTCGGGGTAAGCGATTGACTCTAGTGTAGCTGGAGTGACTAGGTTTTTGGCTATATCAAACATCACCTGGCCACATACGCACAGTAGTGTTACAGCCTTTAAGCCACCTTCACTAACTTGGTTAGCTCTTAGATAGTTCTTGACTCATGAAAAGTATAAGCTCCACCTCTCAGGGTGTGGCAAATTCTGACAGCTTGTTGACCTTGGCCATGGTTAGCTGTTACTGACCACTCAATGCCTTGTGCTGCTAAGGGCTTCTGTGCTGATCCTAGGGATGGATCCCTTAGGATTTGGGTGCCTTCAGCATGGCTCCTACCAGGGCGCTGATGCCTGGTCTTACCCCTAGTGACTTCTGGCTCTCTTTTCCCTAGCAGCACGTCCCATCCTCATCGCCAGTGTTAAGTATTGGGATTGGTGAGGCATTGAGGAGGCCATCATAGTTAACAGTAGAAAGTTTATTAGGTTAACACAGAAGCAGCACTAATTGCCGCTCAACTTCTCTTTATACCAGGCATGTCAAACTCATGACATTACGTGACTTTTTCCCCATTGCTGGCAATGGGGTGGGCATGGTTTCTGCTGGCAGGTTAACATGCCTGATTTATACGAACCACCGATAGGTGGTGGCCAATGGAATTAAAGCAGCAATTCCCACCTAAAACACAAACTTACAATACTCTAGACAAGCAGTCTAGAGTTTAAACAGACATAGCAGTCATCTATTTATGCTGTTTTCCAAGTAATTTACAAACAATATCCTTCCAGGATTTGCCCCCCAAAATTAAACATAAATATCATGAATTATGCTTCTTTTCCCCCTTGTGATGGTGGTAAGGTGATGTATTGTTTTTTTTTCTTGAAAGAGATATGGAAAGTTTGCATATCTATGGAGGAATGTAATAGCAATAACAACAAAAATATGATGAAACTGTGAAAACTTCACAGAGATAATATCATCTAAAGGATTCACTCTCCCTGCTATTTTAGTCTCATTTAACAAAAAGAGATGATTGGTTTCCTAATGCTTCCCCATCATGGATTGTGAATAAAATATTTTTTCCAGGTTGAATTTTAAATTATAAAATACCATGGGGAAAAAAGTTTTGCCCTTGAATGTTGTATCACATAATTTGAATTTGCTTTTGAATTCAGAATTTCCAATCTGAAAAAAAGATAAAAGGCTGGTTCATACAAGCCCACAATGTGAAGCTTCTGGTTGAAGGGGAAAAAAGATGTACAGTACATCCTAATTTGAGAAGCTTTCCAAAACTTTCCAAATATAAAAGGGATTTTAACTTATGTTGAACTCTCAAAACACAAAAGTGCTGTATATTAGATTACCAAGGATAATTTATATAAGGAAAAACTGCTTTCCAAATTCATTTATTATGCAAAACAGAAATTAAGTATATTAAGAAGAATACACATAAAACAAATGTAACCTCTTATGTAGATATACAGAAATATATTATTAAACTTATGCAGAATGGAGAAGCCTTATTTAATAATAATCAGAAACAAAGACAAATTACAACTATTAAATTTCACTACACTACAGAGAGATTCCTTTCATATCTATGGTAATCATACTTAGCCATTGTAATTTTAAATTTCTACTGTGATATTACAGCATAGAGATAAATACTATTAAGCCCATTACTATGTAGAGCCTTCCAAGACCCCATATGCAGTTTCCTTACACTTCAAAACTAGGCTGTCCCAAACCAGACAGAGTTTTTTTCCTATATATAACTAGGCATATTCTTCCTGTTGTTGATGCAGGAAGAATGTTCTTCCTGATCAACTTAGGAAATTCAGACTGTCCCAGGAGCTATTAATACAGTTCTACACAGGAATGACTAAATCTGTCATTTGTATTTCTATAACTGTCTGGTTTGGTACAGCAACTAAACAGGACAGTTACAGACTCCAATGGATAGTAAGGACAACAGAAGAAATAATTGCAACCAGCCTGACCTCCATAAAAGACCTGTATATTGATTGGGTCAGAAGAAGGGCTGAGAAAATAACCATGGACCCCTCACATTCTAGACATGATCTCTTTAACTTGGGATGCTGCTATAAGGTTTTACATGCCAAAACAACAGGGATATTTTTCCCACTCATGCCATCATCTGCACAAAACAGTTTTATGTCTAAGTAAATTCATCCACTGGAGTAGTATTATTAACCTTCCAATCTTCTCTACTACACCCTCTACTTATGATGATGATTATTATTATGTTGCTTTGCATGCACACTGAGAACTTCTGCACCAGAGACAAATTCCTTGTGCAACTAATCATCTTCTATTCTGTTCTGTTCTGTTCTGTTCTATTATTTTGTCAAGCTTAAGCTTGAGAAAAAGAAGTTTACGTGATATGTCCTTTTTATTATATCTTTATTATATTAATTAGCTTTGGGAACTTTACTCGGCATTGCACTAGTTTTCTAATGTTATTTCTCAGTGCCTCTTTGACTTCCTTATTCCTTAAGCTGTATATGAAAGGATTGGTGAGAGGGGGCAAAACTGTGTATAACAGAGATGATATTTTTTCTATTTTTCTATTGACATCATTCTTTGGTAGCATATACACAATCATGAGTGAACCATAAAAAATGGAAACCACAACCAAGTGAGAAGAACAGGTAGAAAAAGCCTTCTGTCTTCCAGTAGTAGAAGAAATTTTCAATATAGCAGCTATGATATATATGTAAGAGATTAGAGTTAAGAGAAAAGGTGGAAGTGTGAATAGGACAGCCACTATAAAACCCATAATTTCTATCAAGCTAGTATCAGTGCAAGAGAGATTAAGAACTGAGAAGTAGTCACAAAAATAGTGATCCATTTCATTTGAGCTACAGAACGTTAGTTGTAACATGAGATGAAATAATGTCACAATAGTTATAAATCCACTGACCCAAGATGCAGCAACTAATTGGACACAAGTTCGGGCTTTCATAATTGTTGCATAGTGCAGTGGTTTACAGATAGCTAGATATCGGTCATAAGACATTGCACACAGTAAGCAACATTCTGTAGCCTCTAAGGAACCAAAGAGATACCACTGTGTGAAACAGCTGCTAAATGAAATAATGTTGTTTCCAATAAGAAGAGCAAGAAGCAACCTTGGAAATATATTGGAGCTGTAGAAAACCTCCAAGAAGGAAAGGTTCCCCAGGAAGAAATACATGGGTTTGTGAAGGTGACGATCAAAGATAACTAGTGCCACAATGAGAGTGTTTCCAGTTACAGATACAGCATAAATTACTAGGAAAATCAGGAAAAGAAGTGACTGTACTTTACTGTATTCTCCAAATCCCAGAAGGACAAATTCAGCAATTTTTGTTTGATTTCTGATCATCATGAAAATGAGAACTTCACATTCTGTTAAAAAAGAAATAGAAAATTTATTATAGATAAGCCGTTGGGTTTTTTTAGGACAGCTCTCAGATGTTTATACATATTAGTAAAATAAATACATTGGAACAAGATAAAGAATTCTGTGAATGGAAAAAGGGAACCTGTCAAACAACCCTTCTTATTCCTGTTCAGAGAGTGGACATTTAACATCGGAATTATCATGTGTACTATCAGCTCTTTCATTATGTATTTGATTTCTTGAACAGAAAGTTAAAATAAAATATTATGGGAGCTATTATAATGCTATAATATTTACAATGCATGAAAGAGTTCACTCTTGAACATATCATCAAATTTAACTTCAAAATCATCCTGAAAAACAGAAGATATTTTGTCTAAGATAGTAAGTTATCAATTTATGGTTTCAATTTATGGTTTCAATTTATGGTTTCAATTTATGGTTGAGAGATACTGATTGGCAAAAGATTTTCCAGCTCATTAGTGTGTTTAAAGCAGTACCTTTGGATTTGGATTTGGATTCCTTGCTGATAGTTCAAAACCTTAACATATGTTTTTGTGAGATGGTAAAATGGTGTTGAAATACTTTTCTGAAAACAGTCTTGAATACTAACAAGAAATTAAGATTTTTTTTTAAAAAATGGTGTATTGAGTGGCTTTATAAATCTAAATTATTACTCATAAATAAATAGACTAACAAATTCTTAATTGCTTACCAAAAATTAATCTTTTCTAATGTAAAAACTAGTTTTTACATTTCTTTTTGCTTAATTCACCATATTTTTTTTTTAAAAAAAAACACCTTAATTTCTTGTTAGTATTCAAGACTGTTTTCAGAAAAGGACTTCAAAACCATTTTATCCACCTCACAAAAACATAGATCCATATACTGTACATATATTTTATGTTTAAATTTGGTTGGTGCCTTGACAGCCATCTCTCTAACTTTTAATATTTAACATTTAATTTATTCTATTCTTTCATGTACTTTTTTGTGATACATCATATGTTACATGATTTTTAGTCATTTATGTATTTGTCTTATGTGTTTGCTCAGAGCCACTTTGTGAGCAAGATGGGAAATAAATAGATAGATAGATAGATAGATAGATAGATAGATAGATAGATAGATAGATAGATAGATAGATAGATAGATA
>JAKJMR010017365.1:107403-164913 GCA_024449315.1 Daboia siamensis | reverse complement strand
CCTTTCCTTTCCTTTCCTTTCCTTTCCTTTCCTTTCCTTTCCTTTCCCTTTCCCTTTCTGTCCCCTCCCCTCCCTCTTGTTTCCTCTCCTCTCCTTTCCACATATCCAATGTTAAGTTTCAAGATGTCTTTTTTTTTTGGCTTGAGAAGCTATTGATTCCATATCTCAATTACCACCCAAAGCACTGAGCTTGAGAGACATATACTGAGAAAGATTTTGATGCTTCAACATTTGTTGGCAATTTTCTCTTGAGATCTTCTATTATACATATTTTTAACTAGAACGTAGCTTCTGAATATCTAGGGATATCTCCCTAATTTGTTATATAAATCATGTTCCATGTGAGATGCCACCCATTAGTTATTTAATACCTTGTATACTAAGTTGAAAGGATGAAAGGCTGGACTTTCAATAAAGACACAATTTTCTCTTAACATTGAGGACCTGCAGCATTCAGAGTCCTGGATCTATTTTTCATCATTGACGTTACAATATATCAGCAGATAATGAAAGTGGAATATTCTTCTACAGAAACATTGCAAGTAGGAATTGTGCTTATGTACTAATTATTTCAATAAGATCAGAAAGAAAGAAAGAAATCTTGCAAATCAATATCATAACTCTAGCCCTTATCATTTTATCATTAATATATTTGATTTTCATGCTCTTCATAGATGAAAAACATTTAAGTAATTATCAAAATAACAAAGATAACTTACTTTTCCAACAAAATATTCCATATTAGTATCAATATTGTGCTATGTATTTATGGACATGTGAATTATTAAATATCTCTAAGTTATCTTTCTTTGTTTTGCCTTTCTTCTCCCCTTCCCTTTTTGTCTTCTACTTCCAATTCTTAAATATTCTTAAACTCTAGGATTCAAGCACTATTTTTTTATCTGATAAATATACCATTTTTGAAATAATAAAAGAATGGAAGTTGACTGGATGCAGAATTGATGTTACTGTCATTTTTCTCCCTTGCAGGGATGGAAAGGTCAGCCCATCTTTCCTGAATACTAATGAATATCAATCAATGTTCTAATTGTTTTGCAAAGATGATTATCTGATTTGCCAGGAATTAGTTTGTATGGCCATTTTATCTGTTATACAATTCTGCATAGAATTAAATTTGATTTGTTTGGTCATCTTGCAACAGGAGTAGCAAAGGATGGGATGCTAGCAGTTCATTCTGTGCCAAATTTGTATGAATGCAGCTATTAACCAAAATGAGGCTAATCCTGAAAGTTAAAAAAAGGTTTGAGAGAACAGCATAATTAACATAATAAACATAGTCATAATGGTTTTAAAAATCATTTGTAAGTATTGTAGATCATAGAACTTTAAATGATTAAAATTTCAACTCTGACTGTACTTAAAATCTTAAAGATTTAGGCTATACCCATGTTTCTTTCAGGGAATTCCTGGGAAGTAGATGAGACCAGGAAGTCAACAAATATTTCATAAAAAGAGAATTACAAGACACTTCTGAACTGCAATGAAATGATTCACATGGCTGTGTCTACCTTAGACATCAGAAATCAAACCTGACTCAGATATGTCTTTACCTTTTAATTTCTAATTATTCAAAATGTAAAAGTGCATTGACATTGGACATTGTTTCATATTATAATATTGCATTTATCTTAATAGACACATGGAAAAGAAAGTTAAGAATGGATGAGGAACAAAGAGAAAACCAAACTCATGTCACTCTATTTATTCTCCTGGGATTCCAAAATTTGGAACATCTGTGGATCCTTCCTTTTCTGGCTTTCCTCTTTACCTATATTTTCACAATGACAGGGAATCTTCTCATTTTTGTTCTTGTTGTGATTGACCAACATCTTCACACACCCATGTACTTCTTCCTTTGTAACTTGGCATGCCTAGAAATCTGCTACAGCTCAACTCTTAGTCCCATACTATTGACTACACTTTTAAGGGATGGAAAGGCAATTTCATTCAGCAACTGTTTCCTGCAATTATTTTTTTTTGGTTATTGTTTGGGGGCAGAATGTTATTTGCTATCTGTGATGTCTTATGATAGGTACTTAGCCATATGTAAACCACTGCATTATGCAATAGTTATGAATAGTAGGAAATGTGTCCAGTTAGCAGCAGTGTCTTGGACAAATGGTTTTATAGGCATTTCTGTAATAATTACTGCAATGCTGCAATTAAAATACTGTGGTCCTAATGAAATTGATCATTACTTTTGTGATTCTGTGCCACTTAAAGAACTTTCTTGCAGTGACACATATTTGGTGGAACATGTTAATTTAATGTTGTTATTTATTTACACTATGCCTCCATTTCTAATAACTTTGGTATCCTATATATATATTATAATAGCCATCTTAAGAATTCCATCCACTACTGGAAGGAGAAAGGCCTTCTCTACCTGTTCTTCCCACCTCATTGTTGTTTCCATTTATTATGGTTCTTTAATAACTGTGTATCTTTTGCCACCATCCTCTTCAATGAACAAACTTTGTTCTCTTTTGTACACAATTCTTCCACCGTTGGTTAACCCCCTCATATATAGCCTGAGAAACAAAGACGTAAAGAAGGCTTTGAGAAGAGTAAAAAATAAAGTAGCAATTTTCAATCTAATCCAGAATATGTTGAGAGGCCTGGTTAATGTTAAAAGCAAATGAATGAAATGTAGGAAAGAAACTGGGAAGAAGAGAAACAGACACGAATGGAGGTGGATAGTCCTCTTTTCATGTGAATAAAAATGTTTTTAGAAAAAGACTTTTTACACTTCTTTTGGGATGGGGGAACAGAAAATTTTAAGATCATATGTCTATATCTGCACATACATGCACATGCTTTAAATAAACAAAACTTATTTTAGGGACTAAAATGCTCTTTCTGAGCATTCCTCATCACAAAATGTGAATTAACCAAACTATCAATTTTCAGAAACTATTGTCAGAATTGGCTTTGATTATAAAGTTGGAACTTTTGCTCACCTTTCTCTGGTTTTGCCTTTGAGGAAAGAAATGGGTTTACATTATACCAAACTTTTAGTACAATCTTATTATTAATAATTCTATTATTTCAGAATGAACTCCCAATGCAGATTGAGCAGGCATTTTTCTTTCCTTCTTGAGCTCCAGACTTTTAGTGTTAAAACAACCTGGTTTCATTTTAATTGTGGATCCCATAAAATGGACAAAAATAAAAAATGAGTTAAGCTAGGAAGCCAGTAAAGAAGTAGGGAGAAAACCTTCAGGACAACGCGAAGCAGCAAACAATTCAACGGAAGGCCCTGGATGGTGAAAGAAACACAAATATTGGAGCTGCAAAACCCATGAGAGATGGAGATTTAAAAAATAGGATGTCAAAAGAGCTGGACCAGAATCTGCAAAAAGAATAACTAAAACAAGCCAGATGGAGAGTTCCCAAAATCAGTTCCAGGAAGATAGGAATGTGAATGCTGAGGTGATTGGCCCATTTGGAAGTCTACCGAGAAATGAAAATGATTTTCAAGTGCAAAAGAGCTGAGTGTGGCTGTAAGAACTGAAAGTCTGAGAAATACCAAAGATTCAAAGAACTAGAAAATAGAAAAGAGGAAAATATATTGCTATAAACATAATGGTATCAACATAAACATAGAGATGGACCTGTATACATTAAATTATAAAGGTAAAGATTTCCCTGTCCAATTGTGTCTGACTCTAGGGTGCGATGCTCATCTCTGTTTCTTGTATGAGAGAGCCAGCATTTTTTGTGGTCATGTAGCCAGCATGAATATACTCCAAAGGGACATGGAATGTGGTATATATTTATCTATCCACATATACATGCTTTCTAACTGCTAGGTGGGCAGGAGCTGGGACAAATAAGAAGAGCTCATCCCATTGTAGCACTTGGGTCTCAAACACAGGCTGTCAGCTTTCTAGTTGACAAGCTAAGCATCTGTAACCACTGAACCAACATGCCCCCTAAATTATAAAAAAATAATAATTGTAAATTTATACTAATAGGAAGATTCTATGGTAGGATAGGTGGGAAGTACTTCAGCAGGAAAATAGAAACAATAATAGAATTAGCATTAAAATGACAAGAAATAGAATTTTAATTTTGCATAATAAAATGGCTTTTGTGAAAGAAAAAAAAAACAAAGTCTGTCTCAGTGATCTATACCTAATTAAAATGAAACAAATACAACACTGTTGTATTCTTATTATTAATTGGTGTGTGTGTGTGTGTGTATAGCATTTAATTGTAAGCAATTTTGAGAATTAGATTTTATTATACATGCATTACCCCTGAGTTAAGATTGGCTACCACCTTCCGACCTACCATAAGATCTTGAAGACCTGACTGGAAGATGGCTTGGAGCCCCAGTGGGGAAGCATTACATTGGATGTGGTTAACGAATTAAGAGGCAATCCCAAAACCCCTGTGCATCCTTCCCTCCCATTTTTTTTAATTCTAATTTTATCTTTGATTGTAATTCCTTTTCTATTATTTTAGAAATAGTTATTATTTTAATGCTTTAAATGTTTTAAGCTGCTCAATCACTTCTAAATGAGACGGACAGCAAATCAAATAAAATAAAGCAAAGATTGAACTAGTTGTTTACTTTGTGATTTGTTCATAACCTTTATCTTGTTCTTTTAAACAAGATTAAAATATCTATGGATTTTTGTTTAATTCATTAGGAAGTAAATTTGTATTATAATGCTGCTGATAATTTATGTTTCAGCATCATAACTTTGATTTTGATTTTGATGCATTTGATTGATGTCTTTGGACAAATTGTCAGAATTGATCTCTCAAGTTAAAATGTGTGTGTGTGTGTGTATTCACATGTGTGTTGAATAGTTTAGATTTTTATATACTTTTACTTCAAATTATAAATAATTGTACTGAGTAGTGAAGTAAATGAGTTTTATTGTTGTGATATTGATTATTACAATATTGTATTGCATAACATAAAAAATAAAAATGTGTTTGATGCAAATAGATCACAAAATAAATGAGATGTTTATTTCAACATATTTATCAGTATTCAACTAGGAAGAATAATTTATGTATATGTTTTTTTGTCTTTTGGCTTTTTTAATGCCCTTTTTTTTCTTTTCTAATGTTTTGTCTACCTTTGTTTTTGTAAAATTTATTTTACTTTTTCTTTTTCTTTTCTTTTTGGAGTTTGTATTTTAACTTTATAGGGACGCGTTGGCTCAGTGGGTTAGGACGAATCCCGAGTGCCGCATAACAGAGTGAGCGCCTGTTACTCGTCCCAGCTTCTGCCAACCTAGAAGTTCGAAAGCACGTAAAAATGCAAGTAGAAAAATAGGGACCACTACGGTGGGAAGGTAACAGCATTCCGTGTGCCTTTGGCGTCTAGTCATGCCGGCCACATGATCACGGAGATGTCCTCAGACAAGCACTGGCTCTTCGGGTTTGAAATGGAGATGAGCACCGGCCCCTAGAGTCGGAAACGACTAGCACGCATGTGCAGGGGAACCTTTACCTTTTTATTTTAACTTTAATTTTCCAAATAAAATTTATTCAAGAATTTCATCAGACATTAATTTGATATTGTCTAGAAATAAAATAAGGATGGCTTCCTCTGTGGAGAATCAGAATTTTAACCATTCAAAAAAAATTATTTGCATTGGATTATGCAAATTTTATCAATGTCTTGTGGAATGGGAAATGTCTATGAACAGGATTTGCTTAGAATACAAGAAAACAGTCATAGGAATGTGGATAAATATAACATGATTGAAAGCAAAGTAGATTGAGGAATAGAAGGAGAAAAATTTATTTCAATTTTATATGAAGAAATAAAGATTGTTCTCCAATCCATTTATGTTTAATGGTTAATCAATCTGATCTAAATCAATCTGCATATCTTTATTCATAGATCTGTTTTCTTCAATTTCATATTAACCTGCAGGCATTTTCTGAAGTTCATGAGGAAAACAGGTTGCTATTAAGCAATTAATCATATAATACAACACCAAAGTTTACTGCTATTGCAATGGAAAGCTGATTTCCCAAATCATTAACTTTTAAAAGCAATTCAGTTTTGATAGGCCCTAATGCTGATTTCCAAAAAGTTGCCCTAAAGTAGTTATTTTTAATCTTCATTATATATTTTATTATTATATCATTGTTATCTTTTTAATATTCCAATCTAACCAGCAAAGTGATGAAATACCCCATTGTGCAATACATCATTTTAGATAAATGATTTTATTTCCTTTCAGAAAAGTTGGCAGCATCTTGGACAGTAAGATTGAAATATATATTATCTCTAAACAAGACCAAATTTTCAGGAAGAAATACTTGACAGTGTGCAGCATTCAACAATTATATGTGGAAAATGATGAAAAAATTTGCAGCTACAGTAGAAACATAGATGATTAGAAATATCAGAAATACAAAAAGCTGGTACAAATAAATTTGGTAATATCTATCACCGTGGTGGTGAACCTATAGCACGTGTGCCACAGGTGGTATGCAGAGCCTCTCTCTGGCCATCGCCCCAGTCCTAGGCCTTCCGCTGGGTTTTATAAAACCTTTTCACTTTAGGCCTCAGCCTTTCTCGTGGGGAAAAAAAAGATCTCACAAAGTTGGAATTGATTGATTGAACTTTTTAGTCCCACCCAGTCTGCCATTACCACCGCAGCCACACCCACCCAATGGGCCACGCCCACCCAATGGCCACACCCACCCAATGGGCCACACCCACCTGGCACCCAATGATACATAAGTGGGTTTTGGGTTGCAGTTTGGGCATTCAGTCTCTAAAAGGATCGCCATCACTGATCTACCATATTTAAACTCTATTGATATTTATGGGAAAGTATGTATATTTGAATATTGGCTGTTCATTTGGACACATTTTTCTCTTTTCTTTGTCTTCCTTCTGCACTTTTTGTTTTCTTCTCAATAATAGCATAAAGTTTTTCAGCTTTATTCATTTCTGTTTTTAAGAGGCAGCTGATAAAAATGTATCCAAATCTTTTTAAAAGTAACTAACTTTGGTTCACTTGTACCATTTTGGTTCAGAGAAGTTCCCTGAGGATGGATTCCAGCATGGTTCTGAAAGCTTGGGAGATTAAACCTCTCATCTCAGTGACTGATTCAGATTGGATTCTGCAACATTATCAACCCTAATTCAATACAATAAGCCTGCCATTATTTTTCCCAAAAGTTTTGTTCTAAGATTGCATCTTCTATATAACAGCCTGGGCAGCTTCCTTAAAGATACAGTATATCTCAAATAAAATGTCCACATTTTTTTTAAAAGAAAAAAAAAACAAGTTGTTAAAACAATTTTCTCCTGCTTTTCAAACTTCCCTATTGGGGGAAGATAGTTGAGCTGGTGGTTAGCATTCTATATGAAGTGTACTGCCTGTACACTTTTCAGGGTAGATTACTGCACTGAGACAGACTTTGGTTGTAGTTGTGAATAACCTCTTGAAGGCTCAGAAGGTATCTCTCAACACCATCAATACATCCAACATGGTACTCTTCTGAACAGGCTCTGGAAGTTGCGAGTGGGGACACTGTTTATACCAGTTCTCCACTGTCTGTTAAAGATTCTACTTGGTATTGGTGGAATATGAGATGCTTAGTCCTAGACTAAGTAGTTCATGTTTTTCAATTTTTTTTTTAGGCATTTAAATGTGCTGGGAGAAGACATCTGAAGACATGTTATGGATTATCCTCACTATGTTGAGGATTCACAGTTATACATCTCCAACTCTGGTTGACTAAGCAATGTTGTTTGGTTGCTGGCCCAGTAACTTGACTTTTCAAACATTTGGATGAGTGGAATCAGTTTCAACTCAATCCTAGCAAGAAAGAGCGCCTTTGAGCATCTGTCTGTCTGTGTCTATATATCTGTCATCTGAAACATTAACATTTAAAACATTTATATAAGCACAAATCTTACAGCAAACTCTGAATGACTGCCAAAACCAAACCATAACGTTTTAATGAGACATTCATGTTTTTACTATCATACACATGTTAAAACATCCATGGCTTAATATATGAGATAAGGGCTACTGGCAGGATCAACCAGGTAGATGGTTCTGGTTCTGGATATTTGACTCCTGGTGGGGTTACATTCCTCAGACAAAACATGTGTGCATCATCCTGGACTCATGTCTTCTGCTCAATGAACAGCTGTGAAAGATGGAGTCTTTGCACAGATTCATCTTGTACTCTAATTATATCCATTCTTCAACCAAGAGACTTGCTTAATCATTCATGATCACTTCCTAGTTGGGTTGCTGGCACACACAGTTCTGGGTGCCTCAGATTTTACACATGTACATGCCACTATTTTGTGAACAATTCTGGCTTCTTGTTTCTTTTTTACTGTGATTCATGATCCTGGTTATCATGTTTAAAGCCCAGAATACCAATTATTTGTACGATGGCCTCTCTCTGTTTTTGGCTCACTATTCCAATAGGTCTTATAGAATGGATGTTCCAGGCTCTTCCCTCAATGTTGCCATGTAATGGGTAGCATGCCTCCTTGATAGCTACCTCTTCTCGTTAGAACACCCTTTCCTCTGACATTCAGAAGATTCCTACCATCTAAGCCTTCAAAAAAACTTTGAAAAAGTGGCTTCCCCCACAAGTATTGGGGCCTATATGAGGCCAGAAATGTTCTGTATAATGTTTGAAGTTGCATTGTGGTTTGGAGTGGTAGGAGTTACTGTGTTGATTTTTTATGTTTGTTTGTGTGGTTTTTTAAAATTATTTTTATAATTTTTACTGGGGTTTTTTGTGAATCCCCCCTCCAGAGTTATATTGTATAAGATGGGTGACAATATAAAGAAAATAAATAAAACCAAATTACATAAACAAGTTTAATATTTTTATGTTCTGATCTTCAATAGCAATAGGATTTAGATCTATATAGCAATAGCACTTAGACTTATATATCACTTCACAGTGCTTTTCAGCACTCTCTAAGTGGTTTACAGAGTCAGAATGTTGCCCCAACAATCTAGATCCTCATTCCCAACAATTAAGGGCCATTCAAGATCTTTGAAATGATATCCTAGTTACAAATCCTGTGCATTAATCAAAGTTTGAACTCTACAATCTACTAATCTACAGTATATCAAAGTCCTGCAACCATTTTCAGGCCAGAGATACATTTGAATTTGGGTGGCATATCATGAATATATTCTAGAAGCAAGGAGGAAATGAACTTAGAGTAATTTAAATGTTGTAAGCTTCCCAGAGTTATTGGATACAAGATGGGCAGCAAATAAATTTCATAAATATATAAAGAAACAAACAAATAAATTCAATTCAATAATTCATTCCATAGACAATCATGTACCATGTAAGCAAAATCAACAATCACAAACTAATGTTCATGTAAATGTCTATCAGGTTTTGGATCACTATTTTATACATTGTCCATCTAACAGTTTTCCTGCAACCTTTCTCAGGGCACCTTTGACATCCTTATTTCTCAGGCTGTATATGAGGGGATTGAGTAAAGGAGGCAGGACTGTGTACAAGAGAGAAAAAATCTTATTGAAATCTCTCACTTCTTCTGTTTTTGGTATGAGATATACAATAACAATAGCTCCATAGAAAGTACAGACAACAATCAAGTGAGAAGAGCAAGTAGAAAAAGCTTTTTGTCTGCCTGTGGTAGATGGGATTTTCAGAATGGCAACAATAATATAGATATAGGAGATCAAAGTTGAAACAAAAGGAGGGAAAGTGATGATAAAAACCACAGTGAAAGTCACAAGCTTTACCAGAAATGTGTCACTGCAGGAGAGTTTCAGCAGTGGGAGAGCCTCACAAAAGAAATGGTCAATTTCATTTCGTCCACAAAACTGCAATTGTAAAATCAAGCCCAAGTACAGGGATATGGCTAAAATACTATTGAGCCATGAGCCTGCTGCTAGCTGTATGCATACCTTGCTATTCATAACAGTTGCATAATGTAAAGGCTTGCAAACAGCTAAGAAACGGTCATAAGACATTACAGAAAGGAGATAACATTCTGTACAAACCAGGAATGAACCAAAATAAAACTGTGTGATGCATCCTTTTACAGTGATGGTGTTGTCTCCAGTCACGAGAGCAGCTATCATCCTGGGAAGAATGGTTGAACTATATATCATCTCCAAACAGGCTAAATTTCCCAAAAAGAAGTACATTGGGGTGTGCAGGCATTGATCAATCACAATTACAAGAAGTGTAAGGAAATTGCCCACCATAGTTGAAATGAAGATCACTAAAAAAACTAGGAACAGGAAGATCTGCAGATGATGGAGCTCCCCAAATCCCAAAAGTATAAATTCAGTAATTTCAGTTTGATTCCTCTGCAGTGCATTCATTATACCATATATAAAAACTATAAGGAGAATATTTGAAATAACTGTATAATATTGCACACATTACCCAGAAAATACAATAACAGTATATATGCATCCTGATCAGTTACTATCATAAAAGAGAGTGGGTTGCTGGAATTTAGAATTATACTGTCGATGTCTAGAAGTATTTTAAATAGAAATATGTGCAGAAGATGAAACTTCCAAAATCTCAAGATGAAAAATTCTATAGTAATAATTTGTCTTCTGTTCACTATGTTTCTCATAATAAATATTTGAAGTTATTATTTAAACAATTTGAACATGAAATATATATATAAATTCTGGCACGCACATACAATTTCAAATCTCTGATATTAAAATAAATGTTTTTTTCCAGTGCAATTTTATCAAATCTGGAAGTGCACAGATGAGATACATATCAAATCTTACAATCTTCAACTGGCATGGAGAACAGCTTGATAGGCATCTGTATTCAAGTCTCTTAGGAAAAGCTGATTTAACTATATATATATATATATATTAAAAAAAACTATAATTACTATTTTGAAGACTCTGAAAAAGAATTGCATGTTTAATAAAACACATTTTTAGTCGCACATATGCTCACAATTAACTTAGTGCAAATATATCTGAATAAAATATGGATATAAAACAAAGGGACGCGGTGGCTCAAAAGGGACGCAGTGGCTCAGTGGGTTAAGATGCTGAGCTTGTCGATCAGAAGGTCAGCAGTTTGGTGGGTCGAATCCCGAGTGCTGCGTAGCAGAGTGAGCGCCTGTTACTCGTCCCAGCTTCTGCCAACCTAGCAGTTCGAAAGCATGTAAAAATGCAAGTAGAAAAATAGGGACCACTACGGTGGGAAGGTAACAGCGTTCCGTGCGCCTTTGGCGTCTAGTCATGCCGGCCACATGACCACGGAGACGTCCTTGGACAAGCGCTGGCTCTTTGGCTTTGAAACGGAGATGAGCACCGGCCCCTAGAGTCAGAAACGACTAGTACGCATGTGCGGGGGAACCTTTACCTTTACCTTTATTGATCTAGCTTCACACCACAAAGCATAAGCAATTTAAGTATTTAGCTTAAATTTTTCACATCATGAGTTGAATCCAGATGTGTTAATCTAGAAACTGGAAATGAATTAATAGAACTAGACTTTTCTACTCTCTACTCTCTCTTTTAGGCCCTATCTGTTCCTGACCTTCCATGTTGTATAAAAATCTAAAATATTGTGATTGTATGCATAACTTCCTCTCCCTTTCAGTTATTAGAATTTTAGTTTGTTCTCTGTTTCCCTTTGACTTTTTTTAACCCAACTCCTTCATTAAGTGGGAACACTGAAATTGTTATTAATATAATTACACATCATTAAAATATGATATTTTCCAATTTCATCTCTACTAATAATCAGTTTCTTTCACAGCTAATATTTAAGAATGTAATAAAAAAATCACTATAAAGACTTATTGGAGGTGCTGATCCTTTGAAAGTTGTATGTAATGAAATTTCATTTTAATGTATGCGAATTAGTATATGTCCAAAGTGACACTAAAGTTATTATTCTATTCTATTCTATTCTATTCTATTCTATTCTATTCTATTCTATTCTATTCTATATTAGGCCTGCATATTTATTTCACTTATGTATTCTAAAAAGTAATACATTCAGAATAGTGTTATCCTTATAAAGGTAGAACTATATTCACATACACATAAATTAATCATTTACCTCCTTTATACTGCTTGCTTGTATTATCTCACAGGAATGCATTTAAAAATGCATGTGTTTTTTTAAAAAAATAGATCTCTTTAATAGCCAAAGATGACCCCTAAGAGAATAAAAAGAGTAGTTACTACTTAGACTGAAAACATATTATGTTCATAAAAAAATAAGATGATAATTTCAATTAAAAGAAGTTTTCTTTTTAAAAATGTACTTCTTTTTATCTCTTTTTTGATTTTTGGATACTTTTTTACTATATTGAAAGAATCTAATAGAAATGAAAGAGATAAAGATAGAGATAGTAGGAAAAGAGATGTATATACATAAACTTTGTGCCAAATATAAACAATGAAAATACTTTATCCCTACTCATTTCTAGAAAAATGTTATAAAAATTAGCTGTAATTATATTATATTAATGGGTAAAACATAAGGAGTATAAAATATCTACATAAAAACATCTACATCTACATAAAAAAAAAACAGATACAACAAAGATACATTTGACAAATTTCAAGAATGGATAATTGTGGATTATGTTTGGTGGTGAAGTAAATATATTTAAGTAATTAAAATTTATCTTGTGCTACACATATCAATAAATATATTAAACAATATATAAATGATGCATTTCTCTTTTTACAATAATGAGTTATCTTTGATTAAATTAGAGATAAAGTCAGCAGAATTAACTTCAAGATCCTTGTGTTGCTGACTACAATTCACTCCTTCATGAGAAAGAAATCTAGGGATAAATAAATAAATAAATCTCACTAATTTACTTAGGGGGTGTGAATCCATCAGAATGAACAGGGTTGTTGTTGTTGTTTTCTGTGTTCCAGCTAAATCATAACCATAATTCAGAAAGCTTAATGAAAAGTATTATGTGACAGACATTCATATAAAGATACAATGACTTACTACATTTTATTCATCCAACATGTACTATTCTGTTCTCCTTCACTTGTATGAGATCAGAGATTTTATTAAAGAAATATCCCTTTGGGTGTTATTAAAAAACATCTTAGGAGAATTTGAGTAATGACTGAAGAGGGAATGCTCAACTCTGTTTAAATTTGTTATAGCATCTAAATTACATTTGAAGTAATATCATAGATTGTGGTAATTGCCAAAATCGTTACTCAATATATCATTTTATTATTAACCTATTCTATTTTAGATTTTTGATTGGAAACAATAGGAGAGAAATTAACTTACAATTCTGCATACAGTATTTCTGTAAAGTTCTCGTTACAAAAATAGGATGCTAGAATTGATGTATCACTATTCTGATTTATTTAGTATTTTCTCATTTTCATGTTACTAAGATCTAATACCATTGTTCATAAAGGCAAAAAAATATAAATTGAGTTAATGATTGTTTCAGAACTATGGTTGAATGAAGTCTTTGTCATGATTCAATCATTTCCTCATCCAACTGAAATTGCAGTTCAAGAATCTTGCACAGTGAAAAATTCAGATCATCTCTCTGTTATGTATATAGATGGGTGAACCCACGACACAATACTCTCTATACTTTTATAGCATAGCTCCCTGCAGAACAGGGTTGCTGACTAGCAAGCATAGAAAGGAAACACTGGACTGTCTGAATATGTAGACAATCTGCTGAAGATTATCACCTTCAATCCCTTTAGTTTTCAAGGACAGAGTTTGAAAATAATTTAAAAAATAACATTCAGAATAAAACACCTAGCTGATAGAGTTTAGCACTAAAGTATCTTCTAGCTATCTTCTCTACTACAACTGATCTGTTCAGTATGTTCACAATTGGAGAAACTCCTAGTAATCTCCCAATTTAGGAGATAAGGGTGTCAGAAGAGTAAATAAACAAAACTCTATCAGAGGGTGATGAACCGTGGTTCATTTGATGCATGATAAACAGCAGGTAAAAGAAAGAAAACCCGAAGCATATATTCTACTATTAACCTTTTAATTACAAAGAAACTTGTAAAAAACAGAAAGACTCATGACTACATGTCTATCACACCAGAGAGCACAAAGGAAAAGAAAAAGAAAGTAACTTTTTTTTAGACATGCACACACAGTAATAAATATAAAACCAAACAAAATACATGGCTGAACATGTGACACTCACCATGGTTACAATGATAAGATAACAACAATTCCACTTGCAAAGAAACAGACTGCAACGAGCTTACTGACAAAACCTAAAAAACGCAGTGACATCCCCTTCTTTTGTCAGTAAGGCAGAACTCAAATAAGACACATTTTCTTATGCAGATACTCATGCTGGGCTGCAGGAAGTGGCTTGTTCAGCATATCAGCAATCTGATCATGTGTAGGCACATACTGCAATTTTACAAAACTTTGTTTAACTACTTGTCTTATATTTTGATAACGGATGTCAATGTGTCTAGACCTAGAACCTGTAAAACATGTCTCAGATATGCAAACCACAGATTCGTTGTCTTCCATCACAGTGATCAGTTGAATTGGCTGTGTCCAAATATCTGTGACTAAAGCATCAAACCACGTTAGAGCATTACATGCATCTGACACACAAGCATATTCAGCTTCAGTAGATGAACAAGAAACAAAATTCTGTTTGCGCACATGCCAGTACACAGGACATCCATTTTAAAACATCATATAACCTGAAGTACTTATATGTGATTTCTTATCGCTCGCCCAATCAGAATCTGCATAACAACATAACTCTGCATAGTCAGTATGTGTCAGTTTTAATAATAACTTCATGTTTTTAGTGTGCTTTAAGTATCTCAATAATTTTTTAACACATGTCCAATGAAACTGATGAGCCTTGGTGGAGCAGTGGGCTAATGCCTCCTTTTTTTATTAAATCATTTAAAATACACTTTTAAACATAAACCCTATCCCCCCCCACCCCTAACCCATACCCTAACCCACCCAATACCCCTACCACCCCCCATACACACACCCCAACTTTCCAAAGCTGAATACAAGGTATTTTTTTCACAATCTTAATCTAAAATATACTTGTTGTTGTTGTTAGCTGCGAAGTCGTGTCCGACCCATCGCGACCCTATGGACAACATTCCTCCAGGCCTTCCTGTCCTCCACCATCCTCTGGAGTCCATCCAAGCTCACGCCTACTGCTTCAGTGACTGCATCCAGCCACCTCATTCTCTGTCGTCCCCTTCTTCTATTGCCCTCGATCTTTCCCAGCATTAGGCTCTTCTCCAGTGAGTCCTTCTTTCTCATTAGGTGGCCAAAGTATTTGAGTTTTAGCTTCAGGATCTGGCCTTCTAAACAGCAGTCAGGATTGATCTCCTCTAGGACTGACCGGTTTGATCGCCTTGCAGTCCAAGGGACTCGCAGGAGTCTTCTCCAGCACCAGAGTTCAAAGGCCTCAATTCTTTGGCGCTAGCCTTTTTTATGGTCCAACTTTCACTGCCATACATTGCAACTGGGAAGACCATAGCCTTGACTATACGCACTTTTGTTGACAGGGTGATGTCTCTGCTTTTTAGTGTGCTGTCTAGATTTGCCATGGCTTTCCTCCCGAGGAGCAAGCGTCTTTTAATTTCTTGGCTACAGTCCCCATCTGCAGTGATCTTGGAGCCCAGGAAAATAAAATCTGTCACTACCTCCATTTCTTCCCCATCTATTTGCCAGGAATTGAGAGGGCCAGATGCCATGATCTTGGTTTTCTTAATGTTAAGTTTCAACCCAAGTTTTGCACTCTCCTTCTTCACCTGCAACAAGAGGCTCTTTAGTTCTTCTTCACTTTCTGCCATTAGAGTGGTATCATCTGCGTATCTAAGGTTGTTGATATTTCTTCCGGCAATCTTAATTCCAACTTTTGATTCATCTAGCCCAGCCTTTCTCATGATGTGCTCTGCATATAAGTTAAATAGGCAGGGCGACAATATACAGCCTTGCCGGACTCCTTTCCCAATTTTGAACCAATCAGTGGTTCCATGTCCAGTTCTCACTGTTGCTTCTTGACCCACATATAGGTTACTCAAGAGGCAAATAAGATGGTCTGGTACTCCCATCTCTTTAAGAACTTGCCACAGTTTGTTATGATCCACACAATCAAAGGCTTTAGCATAGTCAATGAAGCAGAAGTAGATGTTTTTCTGGAACTCCCTAGCTTTCTCCATGATCCAGCGTATGTTGGCAATTTGATCTCTAGTTCCTCTGCCTCTTCGAAATCCTGCCTGTACTTCTGGTAGTTCTCGATCCACATACTGCTGAAGTCTAGCTTGTAGGATTTTAAGCATGACTTTACTAGCATGAGAAATGAGTGCAATGGTGCGATAGTTTGAACATTCTTTGGCACTGCCTTTCTTTGGAATTGGAATGTAAACTGATCTTTTCCAATCCTGTGGCCACTGTTGAGTTTTCCAAATTTGCTGGCAAATTGAGTGAAGCACTTTTACTGCATTGTCTTTTAAGATTTTGAATAGCTCGGCTGGGATACTGTCACCTCCACTAGCTTTGTTGTTGCTCAGTTTTTCTAAGGCCCACTTCACTTCACATTCTAGGATGTCTGGCTCGAGGTCAGTGACCACCTCACTGTGATTATCAGGGACGTTAAGCTCATTCTTGTATAGATCTTCTGTGTAATTTTGCCACCTCTTCTTGATCTCTTCTGCCTCTGTTAGGTCCCTGCCATTTTGGTCCTTTATCATGCCCAGTTTTGCATGAAACGTTCCCTTCATTTCTCTAATTTTCTTGAAAAGATCTCTGGTCCTCCCTATTCTATTGTTTTCTTCTATTTCTTTTCACTGTTCATTTAAGAAGGCATTCTTATCTCTTCTAGCTATTCTCTGGAATTCTGCATTCAATTGGGCGTATCTTTCTTTTTCTCCCTTGCCTTTCGCTTCCCTCCTTTCCTCAGCTATTTGCAAAGCTTCCTCAGACAGCCATTTTGCTTTCTTGCATTTCTTTTTCTTTGGGATGGTTTTGGTTGCTACCTCTTGTACAATGTCGCGAACCTCTGTCCATAGATCTTCAGGCACTCTGTCTATCAGATCTAATTCCTTAAATCTATTTGTCACCTCTACTGTATATTCAACAGGGATATGATTTAATTCATACCTGAGCGGCCTAGTGCTTTTCCCTACTTTCTTCAGTTTAAGCCTAAACTTTGCAAGGAGAAGCTCATGGTCTGAGCCACAGTCAGCTCCTGGTCTTGTTTTTACTGACTGTATAGAGCTTCTCCATCTTTGGCTGCAGAGCACATAGTCAATCTGATTTCTGTGTTGACCATCTGGTGATGTCCATGTGTAGAGCCGTCTCTTGGGTTGTTGGAAAAGAGTGTTTGCTATCACCATCGTATTCTCTTGACAGAATTCTATCAGCCTGTGCCCTGCTTCATTTTGCACTCCAAGGCCAAACTTGCCTGTTATTCCGGTTATCTTTTGGCTTCCTACTTTAGCATTCCAATCCCCCATGATGATAAGAACATCATTTTTTGGTGTTAGTTCTATAAGGTGCTGTAGGGCTTCATAGAACTGGTCAATTTCATCCTCTTCAGCACTGGTGGTTGGGGCATAGACTTGGACTACTGTGATATTGAATGGTTTGCCTTGGATTCGAACTGAGATCATTCTGTCATTTTGAGGATTGTATCCCAGTATTGCTTTTCCTACTCTTTTATTGACTATGAAGGCTACTCCATTTCTTCTGAGGGATTCTTGCCCGCAGTAGTATACCTGATGGTCATCTGAATTAAATTCACCCATTCCTGTCCATTTTAGTTCGCTGATACCTAAGATGTCGATGTTTAGTCTTGTCATCTCTTGTTTGACCACGTTCAGCTTTCCTTGATTCATGGATCTTACATTCCAGGTTCCTATGGAGAGAACATCTTTACAGCATCGGACTTTCCTTTCACCACCAGACACATCCACAACTGAACGTCCTTTCGGCTTTGGCCCAGTCGCTTCACTCTTTCTGGCGCTACTAGTACTAGCCCTCTGCTCTTCCCCAGTAGCATATTGGACGCCTTCCGACCTGAGGGGCTCATCTTCCAGCGTCATATCGTTTTGCCTTTTGGTACTGTCCATAGGGTTTTCATGGCAAAGATACTGGAGTGGGTTGCCATTTCCTTCGCCAGTGGATCACATTTTGTCAGAACTCTCGGCTATGACCTGTCCGTCTTGGGTGGCCCTGCACGGCATAGCTCATAGCTTCATTGAATTACGCAAGCCCCTTCGCCACGACAAGGCAGTGATCCATGAAGGGGAAAATATACTAACTAACTATAATTACACTTTAAATCCAAGCTCTTTTAAGATTTGAAAGTCCATTTTACATATTCCTACTCAGTTCAAACAGTCACTTTACTTTGAAGAAAAACACTTTCATTTCTTGTTAGAAAAAAAAGTCAGTCAGTCAGTCAGTCAGTCAGCCATCTTCCCCTTCTTTAAAACAATCGTTGGAACAGGAAGAGAGTTTGAGTTTCAGAGTTAAAACTTTGTACTTGCTATTTATACTGCTCCTGCATCAGCTCTGCTGCTACCGTTGCTCAAGATAACAATCAGATCCGGCAGGAGTAGATTCAGTGTCTAGTTCTGCTTTAGCAGAAGAGTCCTTCGTTCTGGAGCATTCCCAGGCTTTGGGGGGGCTCTCACCCTTCATGCCCCAGAACAAATTTTCTGGGCCACTAGGGGAACTCTATCCCTACCTGGAAGCTCCCCTTCCCCTCTTTGCCTGAGGAGAAGGGTTTTCGAGTGACAGAACAGCTGATCGTTGGCTATTCTGTCGCTTCAACGGGATCGAAGGGCCAGTGGTCAAATCCAACCATCTGCACCTCTGAAGCGCCACCCGGAAGTCTGGCTAATGCCTCCTTAAGTAACACCAGCTGCCTGCAATTAGTGCAGGTTCAAGTCCCACCAGGCTCAAGGTTGACTCAGCCTTCCATCCTTCTGAGGTAGGTAAAATGACTCTGTAAAAAATGCCGCTGGGGGGGGGGCGAAAGCCCTAATAAGCAGACAAATACATAGAATGAAGCCTATTGCTAAGCACATTGATTTGTGCTTCTTAGATTGTAAGCCACCCTGAGACTTCGAAGAAGGGCGGGATATAAATGGGATAAAAAAGGAAAGAAACTGTTTTGCCTTGCCTATGTGTTGTGATAGGAGATTAACACTAAGTGCAATGTCGGGTCTAGTCCAAATATTAATATACAGCAGTGACCCAATAACTGAGCATTAATGTGTTTGGTCTTCGAATTCAGGACTTGGTTCATATGCCAAGTTGTGAAAATTGGTTTGCATGGGTATACTCACTGTTTTAGCATCCTCCATGTTGCAGTGATGCAATAGTTGTTCAATTTTATCTTCTTGTGTGAGACTGAACCCCTTCTGAGTTTTGACAACTTGAACACCCAAATAAGTGTTAATATATCCTAAAGAGTTCAATGTGAAAAACTTTTGTAAAGTTTTAAAAAAATTCTCACTCATCTGCTTATTTGGACCAATATAAACAATATCATCAACATAAACAAGAACTATCTCATACCTATTATCAGATCTTTTAGTAAACACGCATTCGTCTGTTTCAGACTTAATAAAGCCCATTGAATTTAGTTTGTCAGAAAGACATAAGTACCACATTAAACCAGACTGTTTCAGACCATAAAAACTTTTGTGTAGAAACCAAGTATCCCCTTCCTGTTGTCGGAAACCTGGAGGACCTTTCACATAAATTTCTTCATCTAGATCAGTGTGTAGATAAGACGTTTCAACATCAAACTGGAAAACCTCTAAACCAAGGATAGTTGCAGTGGCTAAGGTGATTTTCACACTCTCAGTCTGCACTGTGGGTGAATAAGTATTTGTATAGTCCTCAGGATAACGTTGAGAGAAACCCTGGGCTACAAGTCTGGCCTTATACAATGACTCACCATTTGGCTTCTTTTTAATTCTGTAGACCCATCGTTTTTGTTTGCTGTAGACCCATCATTCTTGTTTGCTGGAGGGCTTGCAGGCATAAACACTTGACGTTTCTTTAGACTGTCCATTTCAGCCTGCATTGCTTCATACCATTTATCTTGCTCTGATTCAGAAAGATGTTTGATTTGTGTGAACTTATCAGGAGGAAGGGGGATGCAGTGGCTCAGTGGGTTAAGACGCTGAGCTTGTCGATCAGAAGGTCGGCAGTTTGGCGGGTCGAATCCCGAGTGCCGCGTAGCAGAGTGAGCGCCTGTTACTCGTCCCAGCTTCTGCCCACCTAGCAGTTCGAAAGCACGTAAAAATGGAAGTAGAAAAATAGGGACCACTATGGTGGGAAGATAACAGCGTTCCGTGCGCCTTTGGCGTCTAGTCATGCCGGCCACATGACCACGGAGAAGTCCTCGGACAAGCGCTGGCTCTTTGGCTTTGAAACGGAGATGAGCACCGGCCCCTAGAGTCGGAAACGACTAGCATGCATGTGCGGGGGAACCTTTACCTTACCTTTACCTTATCAGGAGGAAGTGTAACATTACAAATCAAAGGTAAAGGTGTTTTCATTACTTGCCACGAATACCGTTTTGGTGGCATTCCCTTTGTGGTCCTCTTGGAATGCCTTGGAACAACCGTCTATTCTTCTTTCATTTTGTCATTTTTTTCATTATCGTCGCCAGTGACAGCATCGGCGGCTTGTGAAGATGGAACAGTAGGTTGAGAAGAACTGTGGAAGGAACATTCGCCTGTGAATCTTGATCATCAGGCTGTGTGGTATTAACAGCAGCATCTCTAGGAAAATAAACTCCAGGATCATTAGAATGAATCCTGGACCAGTCAGCATCTTTCTCAAAAGTAGCAGATTGTGAAATCACTATTACATGAGAAGAGTCAATGTATTTGCTCCATTTTGAATTATCATCAATACCCATAAATCTCATTCTTTTTCCTGCAGGAACCCTTTCTTTCTTTAGCTAAAGGAATATTCACCATAGCATATGAACCAAAAATACGGAGATGTGTGAGGTCAGGCTTGTGTCCATATAACATGAAATAAGGGGTCTGATTTATTACACTAATCCAAATACAGTTGATGATATGATTAGCATATTTAATAGCCTCACCCCAGTATGGGAGACTGAGGTTAGCATCTTCAAGTAGGCAATGCATCAATGTTTGCAGAACCCGTTTCTGTGTTCTGCCACTCCATTCTCAGCCAGAGTGTAAGGAGCTGAGGTCTGGTGCAGTATGCCATTCCTACGCACCCAGTCCTGAAAATGCTGAGACATGAATTCAGCACCGTGATCACTCTGAATTCTAGCGATGCTGACTTCGTATTGGGTATAAACAAGATTGGCAAAGTCTTTAAAGATCTGAAAGGTCTCAGATTTTTCTCTCATAGGAAATACATATCCATATCTGGAGTAATTATCAACAATTGTCAAGAAATATCTTTTACCACCAATTGTTGGTGTAAAAAAACCCACTATGTCAGCGTGTACCAAATCAAAAATGCATGTTGACAGGCGTGTAGCACGCTTTGGAATTGCTGCTGCTTTGGATTTGGATTTTTTGCAAATGGCACAATCCAAGAACACCTTACACCCATTTAGATCCAAACCTTTTGCGAACCTGGCATCTTCTTCAGAACACAGAAACTGGCATGACCCAATCTTCTTTGCCACTTATGAATACACCTGTAATGCAAAGGTTTACCTGTTAGTGAATTCTCAACATTAACATATTTATTAGGAACCTCAGGCTTGCCGTGAGCAACCTGTGTCCTATTTGACTTCCTGTTAGCTTTAGGAGCCTTTGAAATAGTAACAGGATCTCTCTCTGGGACATTTCTCTCTGGGCCTGCACTCCCCCTTTTTGGATCTTGTATACTTGCCTGCTCTTGCTGCTTAGACTTTGGCTTTAAGTAATAAACACCACCAATCAACATGGTTTCAGCAATAATAATTTACTTAGACTTCAGTAAGGCATTTGATAAAGTAGATCACAACCTACTACTTGAGAAGATAGAAAAATGTGGGTTAGATAGCATCACCACCAGATGGATTCGTAACTGGCTGACAGGCTGTACTCAGCGTGTGGTCCTCAATGGAACTGCATCTACATGGAAGGAACTGTGTAGTGGGGTGCCCCAGGGCTCTGTTCTGGGCCCAGTGCTCTTCAACATCTTCATCAACGATTTGGATGAGGGGATAGATGGGGAACTCATCAAATTTGCAGACGACACCAAGCTGGCAGGAATAGCCAATACTCCAGAAGATAGGCTTAAGATACAGGAGGATCTGGACAGACTCAAACACTGGGCACTATCTAACAAAATGAAATTCAATGGTGAAAAAAGTAAGGTTCTACATTTAGGTAGGAAAAATCAAATGCACAGGTATAGTATAGGTGGTACCTTGCTCGATAGCAGTAACTGTGAGAGAGATCTCAAAGTCCTAATGGACAATCACTTCAATATGAGCCAGCAGTGTGCTGCAGCTGCCAAAAAAGCCAACACAGTGCTAGGCTGCATTAACAGAGGGATAGAATCAAGATCACGTGAAGTACTAATATCACTTTACAATGCCTTGGTAAGGCCACAGCTGGAATGCTGCATCCAGTTTTGGTCACCACGATGTAAAAAAGATGTCGAGACTCTAGAAAGAGTACAGAGAAGAGCAACAAAGATGATTGGGGGGACTGGAGGCTAAAACATATAGGGAACGGTTGCTGGAATTGGGTATGTGTAGTTTAATGAAGAGGAAGGGTGAGGGGTGACATGATAGCAGTGTTCCAATATCTCAGGGGCTGCCACAAAGAAGAGGGAGTCAAGCTATTCTCCAAATCACCTGAAAGCAGGACAAGAAGCAATGGATGGAAACTAGTCAAGGAGAGAAGCAACCTAGAACTAAGGAGAAACTTTCTGACAGTTAGAACAACTAACCAGTGGAACAACCTGTCTACAGAAGTGGTGAATGCTCCAACACTGGAGGTTTTTAAGAAGAGACTGGCCAGCCATTTGTCTGAAATGGTATAGGATTTCCTGCCTTAGCAGGGGGTTGGACTATTTATTTATTTATTTTATTTATTTAATTTTATTTCTATACCGCCCTTCTCCCGAAGGACTCAGGGCGGTGTACAGGGCAAATACATACAAAAATACAAAAATTAAAAAGAGATTAAACTAGCCCAAACTAAAACCAATACAAATATTAAAACTACTCATCCCTCATCCCTCATCAGGCCAGTCCAGCTTGTACAAATAAAAATGTTTTCAGACCCCGACGGAAGGAGCGAAGGTCGGGCGCCATCCGGAGCTCAACCGGGAGCTGATTCCATAGCCCCGGGGCGCCCACAGAGAAGGATCTCCCCCTGGGGGCCACCAATCGACATTCTCTGATCGGTGGCACCCTGAGGAGACCCTCTCTGTGGGAGCGTACAGGGCGGAGGGAAGTAGATGCCAGCAGCAGGTGATCCCCGAGGTACTCCGGACCCATGCCATGAAGGGCCTTAAACACCATAACCAGTACCTTGAATCTCACCCGGAAGACAACTGGCAACCAATGCAGCTCACGGAGCAAGGGTGTTATATGGGAGTATCGGGAGACTCCCAACACAACTCTCGCGGCTGCATTCTGTACCAGTTGGAGCCTCCGAGTGGTCTTCAAGGGCAGCCCCATGTAGAGAGCATTGCAGTAGTCAAGGCGAGAGGTCACGACTAGATGACCTCCAAGGTCCCTTCCAACTTCTTCTTCTTCTTCTTCTTATTATTATTATTATTATTATTATTATTATTATTATTATTATTATTATTATTATTATTTCCATCTTTAACTACATAACTTGCCTTTTCAAGATGATGAACTTGGAATTTTGATACCCTAGACAAGTGACTCTGACTAAGCAAATTACTATTAGCTGATGATACATAATAAACATAAGGAATAAATGCATCGAGCTCTTCAAGGTAAACAATTCCTTTTCCCATAACCTGAACAGAATGATTTCAAAAAGAGTAAAGCTCACAAAGTTCAGGTTCAGGCTCGTGCATCTCTGTATAAAGCTCTTTTCTATAGGTAACATGTAATGCTGCTCCATTGTCTAAAGTCCAAAGAAGTTGTCTGTCGTACTCTGGTTGAGGCTGTGGATCATTGGTTACAACCAATGTGGCAAGTGGAGCTTGTGGATCATGCCTGGGACCATGACCACGACCTCGTCATCTGCCTCTACCTCTGCCTCCTCTGGAATCTGTTCCTCTGGGCTGGTACATGATGGGTGCTGGAAATCATTGGGGACAATCCTGGGTGGCATGTCCCACACCATTACAGATGTAACATCTTGGCATCCTTGGAACGTAGGCTCTTTCATGGAAGGGATGCCTCACTGGAGCTTTTGATGCAGGTGGTCCTCTCAAATGTGGCATGGCTTGCATAAGTGCCTCTTCTTCAGTTAAAATTCTGCATACATGATCCACTGTGCATTGAGCAATGGGTACGTGATTAATCTTGGTAATAGCATCTTTCCATTCATAGTTCAATGAGTTAATAATAATACTGATCATTTGAAAGTCATCAATAGGATAGCCTTTTTCACCCAGTTCTCTTCTTATTCCTTTCATTTTAGTTAAGTGTTCTCCAATATGTTCACCAGGTTTTAATCTAGAGCCATGGAATTCAGACAAAAGCAAACATGTAGACTCAATTGACGTAGGCCAATAACATGCTTCTAATTGAGTCCAAATTTGTTGAGCAGTTGTATCTTGTGAAAATGTAAGCTGTAATTCAGTGTCCATTGACATCAATAATGTGCATGCTTTATTATTCAAGTCCCATATATCAGGGCTCCACGGCTGGTTAGGAGGATTAAATACCATGCATTGGGTACCTTTTCTGTGGAGCAAAAGTCCAACTTCACTGACCCATGCCCTATAATTTTGTCCTGATCCCTTCAATTTCGAGTCGCCAACCAGTGGTACAATAGAAGATGCCTGTTGAGCAACATGCATTTGAGGTACTGGCTGTGCAGGTTGTCCAATCCAGACTTGACCTACAAGAGGCACCGGTGGCACCTGTGCCAAGAATTGGGACAGATACATTGGAACTGCTGCTGGTACCAGTGCTGGCTGTGGCTGTATTTGAGCCGCAATTCCACCCTGGCCAGCAGGAGGCGCTGGCGCTTGAGCTGCTACATTAAGTTGGCCTGCAGTCGGTACTGACCTTTGTATTTGAGAACCCAGTGGTAACTGCCCTTGGGCTGACTGTTGCTGTGCTCTATCTGGGACAGGAACCTGAATAGTAGCAGTATTAATAGGAATTCTAGCACCATCAGCTTGGAGCAATGACTGATGAATAGACATCTGTGTAAACGCAGATTGTATTCTTTGTATTTGCTCCTGTATTCCATATAATAATTCATTTCTATCTTGTAAAATAGATTCATCAGCAGATTCAGGCATCACTCATTCATTAGATTCAGACATCACTGTAGCATTGTGTGCCATTTGATCTTTCTGTTCCCCTTCGTCTAACAAAACACCCACTGGTGGGAGTGGCTTTGGCTTGGAAGAAGAAGGCAATATGTTCAAATCTGTGCTTTGAATAACAGCAGAGTTCCTCTCATGCTGCTTAATCATTTTGCTTGTTGCAGCCTCTGTTCAAAAACCTCAATTTGTTCAAAATAACTTTGAACAGCCTTCTCAGGCAGAGTTTGTTCAGGGGTACGAGAAGAAGAATAAATTACATCCTGCCCAAGTTCCACTGGTCTGGCACCGAACCACTCATATTCAGCATGAGGTCTGTGAGTGTGAAATCTTTCTGAGATGGCTGCATGAGAACTAGTAAAATCAGAAGACGGTGTAACTGACCTTAAATCTTCTTCTCCAAGATGTGTGGCAGAAGCAAGTAAAGTCCGTTCTTCATCAGACTCCTTTCTATCTTTCTTTTTTCTCAGCATTTTCAGTAAATTGAATACAGCGTTCCTCAGTCACTGAACTTAACTAACTAAATGCTTATCAACCTCAAAAAACAAACAAACCATTGTCTGCTACCATGTCAGAAGAGCAAATAAGCAAAACTCTATAAGAGGGGTGATGACCATGGTTCATTTGATGCATGATAAACAACAGGTAAAAGAAAGAAAACCTGAAGCATATATTCTACGATTAACCTTTTAATTACAAAGAAACTTGTACAAAACAGAAAGACTCATGACTACATGACTACATGTCTATCTCACCAGAGAGCACAAAGGAAAGGGAAAAGAAAGTAACTTTTTTTTAGACATGCGCACACAGTAATAAATATAAAACCAAACAAAATACATGGCTGAACATGTGACACTCACCATGGTTACAATGATAAGATAACAATTCCACTTGCAAAGAAACAGACTGCAACGAGCTTACTGACAAAACCTTAAAATCGCAGTGACAAAGGGAATCAGCGTCTTCCTGTACAACATAACCTCCCATGAGATATTAAATTAAATAAGCCTTGGAGAGTCTGAATCTTTATTCCAGAGTAAAGTGTTGTGGCATAAAAAGGATAGTTCCTCAGTCATGCTTGAAGTCACAATTCAATCAATGGAAGCCTAAACATTACAAAATGATTATATAACAAATGGACAAAAATCACTGAATGACAAATAGTTCCTTAGATGACTAGGTCCTATGCAACTTCAGTTGTATTTGGAAGGTTACTGGTAGCCAATGTAGCTTGGATATGAGGGAAACTACTTAGGCATAATTGTTCAAACCAATGCATTTTGCACAAACTGCAGCAGAAAGACTACGTGGTTTTAAATTTATTTTGAAATTATTTCATCATCAATTTTTAATTAGAATTGAAATTTGTAATTTGTTTTGTAAATGTCCATATATATGTATCTTGAATTTTTTTGTACTTAAGTAAAGTTTATTCAAACATGTTTCAATTACAATTTTGTTAGAATTCTTAAATGCCATATTATTTCATAAATATTTTGTCAAAAATATTGATAAAACCTTTTCTAATAAAAATTACACTAGAGGATCATATAAATTATCAGTTCTACCACTCTATTGATAAAAAGTCAAAGCCAATCACTAAAAGGAATAGTGAGGAGAAACTTGAGGATTGCAGATTGTGAAAACATTAATATGAACTTTAAAAAGATAAAGGTTCCCTTGCATATGCGTGCTAGTCATTTCTAACTCTAGTGGCCGGTGCTCATCTCTGTTTCAAAGATGAAGAGCCAGCGCTTATCTGAGGACGTCTCTGTGGTCATGTGGCATGACTAGACACCAAAGGCACACAGAATGCTGTTACCTTCCCACCATAGTGGCCCTATTTTTCTACTTGCATTTTATATGTGCTTTCAAACTGCTAGGTTGGCAGAAGCTGGGACGAATAACAGGTGCTCACTCTGTTATGTGGCACTCAGGATTCAACCCACCAAACTGCTGACCTTCTGATCAACATGCTCAGCGTCCTAACCCACTGAGCCACCACGTCCCTAATATGAACTTTACTCATACTTAAATCACTAAAACACAATATTTAATATAACAGAAGTAGACTAGTATTAAGTATTCAGGAGGCAATCACCATGATAATATATTAATAATTTAATATATTTTTAATGATTGTATTTAATAATAAAACTAAATTAAAAATTTTCCATAGTGCTTTCCAGTTTTTGACCTGATATCTTTATCTTTGCTGGAATATAATCTAGCATGCCATTCAAAGCCCATATGCAGCAAAGACAAATAATAGTCACAAGAAAAGTATTTTGTACAGTCTAATTTCTATTATCAAACAAAAAAACAAAAAAAACCCCAATTTTTCTGTTCATTTATCCGTAAAAGGAAAGAATATATGTAGACTTCAGTTTTTAATTCACAAAGGGAGTTTCAGAATATGTGCCATCACCTTTTTCATGGCTTCTTTGACATCTTTGTTTCTCAGGCTATAAATGAGGGGGTTAGCTATGGGTGGAAGGACTGTGTAAAGGACAGAAGCTAGTTTATTGAGATTAATGTTTTCAGTTTTGGGTATTAGATATACAATTATTAATGCTCCATAGAAAATAGAGACAACAATCAGATGAGAAGAACATGTAGCAAAAGTCCTTTGTCTCCCAGTAGTGGTTGGAATTTTCAGGATAGCAATAATAATATATGCATAAGATGTCAGTGTCAAAAGAAAAGGAGGAAAAGTAAAGATGAATGAAACTATTATTGTAACATTTTTCACAAGGTTGATGTGATTACAGGAAAGTTTTACAAGAGGGAGAGAATCACAATAGAAGTGATCAATTTCATGTGGACCACAGAATTGTATTTTTAAGACCATACCTAAAAATATAGATGTAAATACCATGCTATTCAACCAAGAGGCAAGAACTAATTGAATACAAACTCTCATAGTCATAGTTGTTGCATACTGGAGAGGCTTGCAGATAGCTAAATATCTGTCAAATGACATCACAGAGAGGAGGTAGCACTCTGTACTAATCAGGAATGCAAAGAAATATAGCTGGGTAATACAACCTGAAACAGAGATTTTCTTGTCTCCTGTCAGAAGGCTAGCAAGAATTCTAGGCAGTATGGTTGAGCTGTAGAAAATCTCTAAGCAGGACAAATTTCCCAAAAAGAAGTACATTGGGGTATGCAGATGTCGATCATTCACGATAAGAAGAATAGTAATAATATTGGCAGCCATAGTCATGATATATATTACCAAAAAAAATAAAAACAGAAAGATCTGCAGATGATGAAGTTCTCCAAATCCAAGAAGAATAAATTCTGTGATTTCAGTCTGATTTCTCCACATTATGTTCCTTATAAGTTAATGTTGGTTCCTGAAATATTTTTTAAACATGAAATTCCTAAGTGATGTTTCTATTTCTAGAAGTATCTGTCAAAGATTTGTTCCAATTAAAGAAAAAAAAATTGATTTATAAAATTTATTTCAAACTTTCCTTTCAGAATGGCACATGAGAAATTTGACTTCCATTTTCCAACTGATTCCCAGATAGCACATGAGAAATAAAGCTTGGGAAACAACGTGGAAACAGAATGCTATCATTAAGCAGAAATCTATTTCAGAGAAAAGGAATCTAATTAAAACTTAAAAGACATTTTAAATGAATTCAAGGATGAATCCAATTATTTTTATGCTGTGTTGAAATTGTTTCAAATAAATATATACATAACTTTCATAAAAACTAGTGGGAACATATTAAATAAATAAAATAAAGTTACAATGCAAACAACAAAAGAAGATTCTGGTTTTCTCATTGAGAAAATTTCTTTTTAAAAAAAATCCAATTAATAGACTAATTAAATTATGAACACCCTTCATTTCGGCACAGGTTGGTCATGGAATGACCTGCCTGTTCCTCTTTTTCTCCATAGTCTTTATGAACTGACCTTCCTCATGGCAAATAAATTTATTTCTCTTACCTGTTATAACCATCAGGGTTAATTTTTAATATCTATTTTTAGCATTTAACCATAATTAAAGGATATATATTCAGTTCATCTGAGCATAATTATTTTAAATCACATTTACTTGAAAGATTTAAGGTACTTTTTAACAATTAAACATTCTTAGTAAAGCATTTTAAAACCATAGATGATTTACAGCTAATAATAAAACTACATTATTTGTAAGGAGTATGAACAAGACAATGTGGCACATATCTTTATCATGGTAAATTTATTTACTGAAATTACCTATAGTCCAGGAATTAAATTGTACAGAATCTTTCTTTTGCCCATTTGCATGAATGTAAAAGTATGTGGTATAAGTCTGTTCCTCATTCTTTTCTTTATATCTGATATCATATCAAACAAAACTCTCCCATTGGGAAACATTTGACTTCAGTAAAAATAGTTGGCATCACAAGAGACTAATTCTCAAAGAAGACTATAGGGACAATTATTAGTTGTAGTCTATGGAAAAATCTGTACATATGGAGTTAAATGTAGACCTACAGAAAATGTCTGAATAAACCAAGAAAGCACCGATTTCCCCCCCCCCCCCCCTTAATAATGTCAAATACATCATATGCATTTTGTATATAGTTTAAAATAAGGCCTGAAAGCTTTTAATTTCTTATTAGTCATTAAATTAGATTGAGATTTAATCATGCTTAGTGTTAGATACTGGGTTCGTTGCTTGATTGACGACACGAGGCTAGTGAGTTCAGCAAAGATCATTGTTTATTTGGTTGCAGGAAGTGAACTGAGAAACAGGGCTGCAAATGCAGCAATTTATACCCTGGCCTCTAGGTGGCAGCCGATAGGTTTAAAGCAACCTATTGCTGCCCTAGAGGCAGCCAATGGCGGAACTGGGGATGGGTTGTCTGAGGAGCTGGGAGCCATTAGCCAGCTTCCCTACTTAAGCAACCTTCCAGCAATTAACCCTATGTGATATTCCTAAGCAAGACAAAGCCCAATACATTACACCCCTCCCCCCTAGAATGTACATACATTATAACAACAAAAGGGAATGATTACAGCAATTACAAGTTTTACAGAGATACAAAAGTAATATGCAATGTACACATTTTTTTCCCCATAGTTACTAATACTCAGGCTCTCCTGGCTAGTAGCAAATCAATGACACATACAACATTATAGCTCAGTTATTTTGGAACAAAATCTTGTAAATACGCAGGAGGCTTGCGAACCCTCGTGGAATGCCTGGGAGAGCCAGGCACTCCCTGGACTACCAGCTTGCCCGCCGGGCTGGGTAGACCAGGGTCCATAAGTTCAAGCGAGTCTGTCTGACTTGGAATTCTCTGGTTGGCCATTTCAGGTCAGCCTAGTCCAGAGTCCAATTGTTCTGCAGAGTTAGCACAGTGGCTGTAATATTCTGGTTGACTTTCTCCATCAGGGGCCCCATGTTGCATTCCTGGGCTTTGCCCCCCCTACAGCCACCTCTCCGTTGCTCTGACTGCTTGGGACCTCAAAACATATGGATTGATCAGCCTGGCTGCTGGTTTGCAGTCTGTGGATGGGATCTGGGACAAAGTCCTTGCTTTGTGGCCCTTCTAGAAAATGCTTTCTAAGCGACAAACGACTTACCCACCCTCTAGGCCCACTTCATATGAGAGAGGGCCCGACATTTTGGTGATTTTCCCTGGCCCCCACAAGTTCCCATGCCCATAGTTCCAGGCCCACACACCATCACCCACTTGCAGCACCCTTGGGGGTTTTGGGTGAAAGGCCTAAGTTGGCACCCAGTCTGGGTGCAACCTGTCCAGTTTCGTGATTAGTCGCCTCCCCCAGTGCAGCTCTGCTGCTCTTTTGCCCGTTGCTGTGCACAGTGTGGAATGTTGGCAAAGCAAAAAGTTGGCCAGTCTGTGGTACCAGTCACTATGCATTTCAATGATTCTTTCATGGTGCGCATCATTTATTCAGCTTGACCATTACTAGATGAGTGAAATGGAGCTGATGTCGCATGCCTAATGAGGTTTGCCCTGAGGAAACACTGAAATTCTGCCACAGTAAATTGGGCCCCGTTAATGGACACTACGACATCCGGTAGCCCGTGCATTGCAAAGAGTTTCCTAAGCACCTGGATGGTCCTAGCAGTAGAGATATTTGAGATTGGTATAACTTCTTGCCATTTAGAGTGGCTGTCGACCACTATAAAAAAGGGCTGTCCCTGAAAGGGCCCAGCAAAGTCTATATGAATCCTCAACCAGGGTGTGTGTGTCTCCTCCCACCTTTGGACAGGAACGTGTGACATTTCAGGCCTAGATTGCTGGCATGTGTAACACCAATGTACTTGAGCCTCAATGGCTTTAACTAATCCTGGCCATCATAAATAGCTTCGTGCCAAAGTTTTCATGGGAACAATACCTGGATGACCTTCATGAAGTGATTGCAATACCCTGTCCCTTAATGAGGTGGGAACAATGACCATGTTCCCCCAAAGAATACAACTCTTATGAGCTGAGAGCTCATGTCTCCTTGTGAAGTACCTCTGGAACTCAGGACCTGGGCTTTTCTCTAGCCACCCTGTGTGGACCCAAGATAGCACTCTGGAATGCCCTTGAGCGTCTGCTCCATAATGCCTTGAAAAATGCCAGGGGCTACGCTGAGGCCAAATTGCAGGCGTTTTACCTTAAACGCCCCCCTGTGGGTTACAATTGTCTGTACCATGGCTGTGGCCTCATCTACACAAAGCTGTTGGTAGGCCTGAGCCAAATCTAATTTTGCAAAAATTGTGCCACCTTGCAAGAATGCCAGGATTTGTCTTACTACTGGTACTGGGTATGCATACTGTTTGAGTGCACGATTAATTGTGCATTTGCAATTGGCACAGATTCTGACCTCCCCATTGGCTTTTAGTGGTGTTATGATTGGGGTCTCCTATTCACCCTCATCTAGTGACTGAAGTACTCCCTGTTCTACAAGACTCACGATTTGTGTCTGGTTGATTCCGGTTACTTGGATGTCTAGTGCATCAAACCAGTCGAGCGTGATCAGGCTTGTTTGCTGACTTCCTACTATGACAATGTCCAGGTGCCCAGAAAACCCCTTAAATTTAATGGCTAGTGTGGCCTCACCCTTGACTGTGACTCTGGCATTCTGAAAATCAGTTAGTATAATTTCAGATGGCCTTAGCTTGGCCCATCTCTTACTGTGATTGCAGACGAAACTAAATGTCTCAAGTGAAATAATGGATACGGCTGAGCCTGTGTCCAGCTCCATCTTATAGGGACCCCTTGCAGCTCCACCTGAAGTCTAAATTTTGGCTTAATAGGGCAGCAAGCTCCCATACAGCAAATTCTTCTGCGGCTGGAGCAAAACACTATCCTATACTGTCCCGTGGCCCCAGTACCTCTCCTAATCGGAATGTCTGACTGGCGATTCGATGGCCAGTCCCTCTGGTGACCTCTGCAGATGGACGCAATGTGGCCATTCTTACCACAGGCCTGGCACATGTCTGTCTGGAACCTACAGTCCATGCATTGGTGGTGGCTGCCACACCCTGGACACCTAAGGAAGGGGTCTGCCTTTTAAGTCACCCCTTGTTGCTTGAAGCTGTGATGCTGTAGGTCATTGTGTGTTATAGCTTGTCAACTTCTGTGTTGTCTTTGGGGTCTTCTGCATGTTTGGTGTCCTCGTGGTGAATGGCTTCCTCCTGCTGTGCTGTTTTGGCAGGCCGCATGGCTTGTAAGTCCTCACTGGAGGCTTCATCCGCCATGATCTCTTTCAGTGCGTCTGGGAATGACAGAGTCTCTTTGGCTAAGAGGTTTTACTGTAACTCTTGATTCCAGAGACTGCAGACAAGCTGGTCTCATAGCCTCTCCTCAACATCGGAAAACTGGCACAGGCATGCAGCCTACCTCAACGCCACAATGAATTCAGACATTGTTTCACCTGGTTGCTGAACCCTCTGTTCAAATGCATGGCACCAAGCTATTACTGACAGCTTGGGCTGGAAGTGGTCTCTGAGCCATTTCTTCAAGTCTATGAACGTTATGGACTCCAATGGAGTTGGCATGAACAAGATCTCCGCAATGTCAAACTTGGCTGAGGTGTGCACACACAGGAGCATAACGGCCTTCAGGCTGTCCTTGGCAACTTGATTTGCACGTAGATAGTTCTCAACCCTGGATAGATATGAAGACCATCTTTCCAGGTGCGCTATGTCAGATTCTTCCAGCTTTCCAACCTTTGCCATTTCTGCTGGTCTTCATGGCTGGGGCTCGTTGTCTTCTTGTCCTGCTCCTCCATTGCCCAGGGACTGGTCCCCTGGGCGCATGGTCGCTAGCATGGCTGTGCTAGACCAACTGTAGGGGAGGGAATTGCTTTTCCTGCCAGGCATGTTCAGCCTCTCCCCTAGTGACTCTTCAGCTCAGTTGGAGGAGCAGGATCTCACCTTCATTGCCAGTGTTAGATACTGGGTTCGTTGCTTGATGAGACGAGGTGAGTGAGTTCAGCAAAGATCATTGTTTATTTGGTTGCAGGAACTGAACTGAGAAACAGGGCTGCGAATGAAGCAATTTATACCCTGGGCTCTTTAAAGTAACCTATTGCTGTCCTAGAGGCAGCCAATGGTGGCGGTGGAGACGGGTTGTCTGTGGAACTGGGAGCCGTTAGCCAGCTTCCCTGCTTAAACAACCTTCCAGCAATTAACCCCACGTAATATTCCTAAGCAAGACAAAGCCCAATACATTACACTTAGAATATTGTGGGATTCATAATAACCTAAATATAATAAAATTTAGTGTATTGGACTAGTTTCAAATTTTCCCTCCACTCTTAGGAGACTCTTGTTTGTTTCTTAAAACAACATTTCCTTCATTGAAGGAGGAGAAGAATTTAATCCCCTGAATTGTAGAAGCCTTTTGTACCCGGGATTAAAAATTTTGGATCCATCTGGTACTCAAATCCAATGAACTAAATAGTGATCTGACCTTTGTCATTGCATTATGAGCATGGTTCAGTGTCCTTATTTCTACAGAGTGGTCATTTAAAGAAGTTTGGCTGCATCAAAAAAAAAGGGGGGGAGAAACAGAAAAAAACACAGAAACACAGAGCTCTCTCTCTCTCACACACACACTCGCACACACACACACAACACGGGGAGGGAGGGAGAGATGAATGTATGCATGCATGCACACAGCTTCTGACAGCCCAACAAGGTACACAAGAGTAAGAAATCGATGTCATATAATTCAAAATTACTTTTATAATAACAGCTTCAGTAATAGAATTTTAAAAGTTCAAATATATTTCCATCTTTACTCACTTTATCTTTGTGTAAACTAGGAAGAAGCTTGTCTGGCAATTACCTTGGTATAGGCTCTTCCTCCTGTCCTTCCTGTCTTTTCTTCTGCTTTTCACAAAGAGACTTCTATTATTATGTCTATATGCATGCTTACATGTTTAGGAGCTTTTGTCATATTACTACTCTAGGGTTTTGTTTTTATTTTGGATTTTCTAATGCTTTAGAATTACTTTGGAGATTTTTAACCATTTTTAAACAGCAAGAGTCCCTAAGATTACATCTATACACAAAATAAAGAAACAAGTTATTCTTAAAGAATGCTTCACTATTTTTGTTAATGTGAGAGGAAAACTCTTCATATCTTTTGTGCAGTCCTAGGAAATAAAGCCTATATTACTGCAACCAAATTTAAGCTATCAGACTTTGGACATTCAGATTTGGGAGTAAAGTCTTCAACTATTTAAAAGAAATATAACTTTATTCCATCAGAGGTTGTGTCCTAAATGATGTACAGACTTTTCAATTTATTAGAAATGTCTGACTGCTTTATGGATTAATCTTCAATTAAGATTGCTTTACAAGTTTAGCAATTAGTGATATCACAAACAGATTTTGAACTCTGATTTGGTATCAGGAGAGTGGTATTTATTCATTTATGGTTAACAATATCAAAATATGCAGCATGTTGAATTCTACATAATAAAATAATCAAATTCAAAAATGTATCTAACTGATGATATCAAAGCCTAGCTATAGATTTCTTTTTCTAGGGTTTTCATGTATATTTAAATAACCAAGGAACAATGGGAACTTCATAACAACATCAGTCCCACAAGCACATACTGAAAATTATATATGAGAAAGCAATGATATATACTAGATGCCTTCCAAGATTATTTTAACAATATTACTTAAGGAGCATAATTCAGGGAAGCAGCACCAATTTGTCCTTAGTTAATTAAAAAAACAACCCTGGATTTCATTAGAATTTGAATGGGACACTAAGAAGAACCAACAAGCTACTGGTTAGATTGGGAAATAACAAGGTAATAAAATATCTTGGAAGAATGCAGTGGCAAACCAGTTGCATATTGTTGCCAATTAAGCTGCAAGGTTATGCTTAGGAAATCATCAGGAGTTGAAGTGAAGTTGAGTGGGTCTCATCTTTTTTAAATTCATGAATTACTTTCACCATATTTACTGATTCTGGGCTTAGACATTTCTTTTCATGAGATCACATAAATTCTAGAAGTTTTTTTCAACAGTATTCTTTATTATAATTCACTATGCCCCCTAAAGGGACGCGGTGGCTCAGTGGGTTAAGACGCTGAGCTTGTTGATCAGAAGGTCGGCAGTTTGGCAGGTCAAATCCCGAGTGCCGCGTAGCAGAGTGAGCGCCTGTTACTCGTCCCAGCTTCTGCCAACCTAGCAGTTTGAAAGCACGTAAAAATGCAAGTAGAAAAATAGGGACCACTACAGTGGGAAGGTAACAGCGTTCCGTGTGCCTTTGGTGTCTAGTCATGCCGGCCACATGACCACGGAGACGTCCTCGGACAAGCGCTGGCTCTTCGGCTTTGAAACGGAGATGAGCACCGGCCCCTAGAGTCGGAAACGACTAGCACGCATGTGCGGGGGAACCTTTACCTTTACCTTTATGCCCCCTAAATATATTGTCACTCCTCCAGATTTTTTTTTTAATCCACTTCCATTATTGAGAATGGTGGGGACATTGTCATGTCTTTCACTAATCACTGGTGATTACTATTAAGGTTTGTTGTTGTTGTTGTTGTTGTTGTTGTTATATTTGGCTTCTCTCTTCCCAGATGCTGAACTCTAACAGTTCAATGTGGTCATAAAATCATCTATTTCCAAGTGAAAAAGAGAAAATGAGAAATTAATGTGGTCAACATGACCAAATCCTTCAGTAAATGTGAAATATTAAGTTCCTTGGTAGCCATTCTTTGAGCTGGGACTGAATTAACACTAGATTTATTAATTAAGAATGAAAGCTAAGGCAAAAATGTTTGTTCATTGTTATCATAAAAAGAGATATATTTTACTTTTGTTCTATGAATCCTTCCATATCAAGTGACTGTTTCTTCAGATGTTTCTTCAATATCTAAGGAATTGGGGGGAAAAAAAACTATTTCAAAGATGTTACTGTTACTCAGGCAAACTGCCAGAAGATAAAACATGATGAGTTCCAATATAGGACAATATCTGAGGTTTGATGTTACCTAATTTAGCTTACAATTAGTATTAATTCTACAGATTCATTTGAACTAATTTAAATAAAGTTATTTTTGTTTCATAATTAGGATCTTCTGAGATTTAACTCTAGAGATTAGATATTCAGCAAAGGCAATAAAATGAGAGACAAATCAAGTAGGTTAAGCAAATCCAAAGATCAATGAAAGAAGAATGTGATAAGTATATTAGTGTGTAATATATGCAAAGATGCTCCAGTTGAACTCTACATAGGTTCTTTTCCTCAGTTACCTGCAATGGAGGTATTTCCTATAATTTTCAGTTATGCACATTTTATATATAGTAGATAATCTTAGCATTTTTTGAAATGTTGTGGCAGGGATGGAGAGAAAACAGTCCTAATTCCTCATTTAATTGGCCTTTGGATTATGTTAAGTAATTAATTATGAATAGAAGAGAATAATGCTGGAAGGGACCTTAGAGGTCTTCTAGTCCAGACCCTGCTTGAACAGGAAAATCTATACTATTTCAGACAAGTGACTGTCTAGTCTCTTCTTAAAAATCTCCAGTGATGGAGCACCCATGATTTCTGAAGGCAAGCTGTTTCACTGGTATTGTAACAATTGTAATATAAAATGATATGTCAGTCATTTTTCCCCCTTGGTAGAACAGTTCTTTCAAAATATATGGGTTATTGAATGACACTAAATGATACTGCTACTGCCATTAGGAAATTAAACAAATGTTTACTTATAGGATCTCATTAAAATTGCCTGCAGTTTTAAGCATTATTGATTATTCATCCAATGGGGGGGGGGGAGAGAGATGATACATAGATAGATAGATGATAGACAGACAGATAGACAAATAAACAGACAGACAGACAAATAGACAGACAGATGTATAGGTATATCTCTCACCTCTATTAAATAGATAAAATCAAACAGTATTCAGAATTCTGCAGTGGCACATGAATTGTTAAATAAATACTCTTAATATATTCAATCAGCATATAGGCTATTCCTTTGGTTTGTCTACTATCAAAAACAAAAGAAACAGACAAACCAAAGGAATAGCCTATATAATAAAAAAGAATAGGCAATAGTAATAGTATTAGGATAGAAAGTTAATCCTTAATGTCACATTGAAAGTTGAAAGAATGAGGAAAGGAAGAGGGAAAGGGAGAGGGAGAAGGGACTTGCATATTTGAATGTAATCTCAATTTTTCAAAAATTATGGCTTGTATGTTTTGTTAGGGACGCGGTGGCTAAGTGGGTTAGGATGCTGAGCTTGTCGATCAGAAGATCAGCAGTTTGGCGGGTCGAATCCCAAGTGCCGTGTAACAGAGTGAGCGCCTGTTACTCGTCCCAGCTTCTGCCAACCTAGCAGTTCGAAAGCACGTAAAAATGCAAGTAGACAGTGGAAGGTAACAGCGTTCCGTGCGCCTTTGGCGTCTAGTCATGACGGCCACATGACCATGGAGATGTCCTCGGACAAGCACTGGCTCTTGGGCTTTGAAATGGAGATGAGCACCGGCCCCTAAAGTTGGAAACGACTAGCACACATGTGCAGGGGAACCTTTACCTTTACCTTTATGTTTTTTTAGGATGAAATGCCAGGACAGAAATTGAAAGAGATGAGTTGATTCAAGTGATATCTCTTCTTTTAGGCAAAAGAAACTTTCGCCCAGATATGATGGCAACCTGTATAAAATACAGTCAGTGACATCGTACATCTCTTGATGCATCATCTACATTTTGCTGCATCACTTGGTAAAATTTCATTTTCTCTTCCAATCTCTGCTATCCAATCAATTTCACATTGTTTTATTCCCCTCATGAAATAGAATAGAATATCTTTATTGTCACTGTGTATCTCACAACAAAAGTAAGTGCTGTCTATAGTGCACACTACACACTAGTAAGGACAACAAGTAAAAACATTATATACACACATCCTTCACATTCTATTCACCTTTGTGCTGCCCCTAACATTGCATTTCACTGTTGCACTATGCAGTAGTATTTAATATGGTTACAGTCTGGGATAAAAACTATTTTTCAGCCTGTCTTTGTATTTATTATCCTGTAGCATCTGCCAGATGATATTAGTTCAAAAAAAGAATGACCAGAATGAGATGAGTCTTTAAGTCTTTAAGCTTTCCTAAGGCAGCAGGAACTGTACACTTCATCCAGGGGGGAGGGAGGCGAGGGCAGCCAATAGTCCTCTGGGCAATGGTAATGACCCTCTGGAGCGCTTGCCTATCTGCTACTGTGCAGTTGGCAAACCACACACAAATGCAGTGGAGCAGCTGTAGAAGGTCACCATAGAGTGTGCTTCAAAGAATGATTCCTAAATTTGTAAAATTAAAGTATATGACTACATGGAGAAAAGAATAAAAGAAAAATATAAAACCCAAAACTTTTTAAAGTCAATTAATTTTTCAGAAGATAATTTCAAGCTTTCATGATTGTATCTATCTAGCTAAAATAGGACTTAACTGCCTTTGTGAAACCTTGGTGCTTGCAAATTCACCATTCCCCCCAAAAAAGTTTCATGAATTTATCTAAAACCAAAACATAATTCAAAGGGGTATAATGCCTTTGTTTTGTTTTAAAAAAGGGCTACATTCATGTCTTCATATTTAATTTTCTTATAAAATGTAATGAAACAAAAAATGAATTTCTTCTCCCCCCCACAAAAGAAGAAAAAAACCTAGAACACCTTTGAGGTTTTCTAGTCCAACCCCCGTTCAAGCAGACAAATAGCTGTCCAGTGTCTTTTTGAAAGCCTCCAGTGATGGAATACCCACAACTTCTGAAGGCAAACTATTCCATTGGTCGATTGTTCTCATTATTAGGAAAGTTCTCCTTAGTTCCAGGTTGTTTCTCTCCTTATTTAGTTTCCATCGGTTGTTTCTTTTCTTGTCTTCTGGTGCTTTGGAAAAATAGTTTGATACCTCCCCTTTTGTCTTTGTAAGAGCCCCTCAAATATTGTTGCTATCATGTCTCTATGTCTCACTGCTATTATATCTGTTATCATGTCTGCTATAACTACTTTTAGTCAATCACATCTTTTCCAGGATATTCAGAGCACTGAATTGAACCAGACACTCTTAATTTAGCCCAAGCTGAAACATAACATTTGTTAAAGTGATAAATGGATTTAATCCAGAAATTGTGAATATTTTATTCCCAACCTGTAAAAATAATAACACTTACTGTTATTGTACATTAAAAAATACAAGAAAAAGAAACAATAGGGGATTTAGGATAGAATTGGCTTTATCTGCTTCCTGGAATGTTTTAAATGTATGCATATATGTATGTACACATGCATATAATTCTTCCATTCCTTCTCTTTGAAGTTATATAATATGTTCTTTGTGCTATGTATAATTTTATGAATTAAGAGCAATCCTTACATTTCATGGTAAATATAATTAAGTCCTAGGCATATGACACAAACCTGGTTTACGTGTAATCAGGTGGTCTTTTAACAAAAATTAGTAAGAAATACAATACAATACAATACAGTACAGTACAGTGCAGTACAATACAACAAGCTATCTAATAGAGATATAGAGGTAGGAATTCCAAGAAATTTCCAAGTGTTTGCCATAGTAATACAAATTCATTCTATAATAAATCTTGTTTGTTTGCTATAATTAAAAATTTAACCAACTTATTTTTAAATGTAGTACTGAAAACTAAGTTCCATAGTTGTTGCTAGAATAAAACAATGGTAAAACCTTAAATATATATTATGCTTTTATTATAAACACATGTCTTAAGTGGAATCTATTTTTCAGAACAGCTGATACCATCACTATTGATATATTATGAGAAAGACAGACCAAGAAAACAGAACTGTCACCATCACTGATTTTCTCCTTCTGGGTTTTGGAGAATTACATGGTCTTCAGATTATCTTATTCTTTGTATTCTTGGTTGTCTACATTTTGACTATTATGGCAAATTTTCTCACCATTTTTCTGATATTGACTGATCTGCATCTACACACACCCATGTATTTCTTTATTGGGAATTTGTCTTGTTTGGAAATTATATATAGTTCTACTATCCTCCCCAAAATGTTGGCCAGTCTCTTGACAGGGGACAAATCCATCTCTCTCAAAGGATGCATGACACAGCTGTATTTCTTTGGTTTCTTAGCTAGCACAGAATGTTGTCTCCTCTCTGTAATGTCTTATGATCGCTTCCTAGCCATATGTAGACCTTTACATTATGCTACTTCAATGAAGAATAGGCTTTGCATCCAGTTAACAGCTGGCTCTTGGATCAGTAGCATGGTATTAACTTCTATATACTCAGTCTTGATGTCAACACTTTGGTTTTGTTGTCCTAATGAAATAGATCACTTCTTTTGTGAATCACTGCCATTAATAAGACTCTCCTGCAGTGACACAACCCTTGTGAAATATGTCAGTGTATTTATGGCTTTTATATTAACTTTTCTCCCTTTTATTTTGACTGTAATATCCTACGCATGTATCATTAATACCATTTCGAGAATCCCATCCAGTACTGGAAGGCAAAAGGCCTTTTCCACCTGTTCTTCTCACTTGATTGTTGTCTCTCTTTTTTATGGGACATTAATCATAACATATCTGATGCCAGAAAGCAAAGGCATGAAAAACCCCAGTAAAATATTTTCGATTTTGTATACTGTCCTTCCACCTTTTTTCAACCCTCTGATATATAGTCTAAGGAATAGAGATGTCAAAGAATCCCTGAATAAGCTATTACACCGATTTTGGAAAAATATATTTTGACTTGAGGATGAAACACATTAAACCTCCACATGGTCAAGTGTAAAAGTCCCATTCAACAGAACAATTTATGCAATAATACCGTATATGCTTAATTGGTAGTAAATTCCACTAAATTGAATAGCGCTTATTGTCATACAAATAGTGCAGACTTACACAGTTAAAGATACTTTACAAAAATTACAAAAATTAAAAGCAACAAAAATAAGACAAAATAAGTTTTGAGGAAACACTGTTCTTTCTAATCTGATTAGAAAGACAAGAAAGATTTTAGGTATCAGATTAATCCACTTTAGATTCTCATAAGCATTCTTTTGTTGCTGTTGCTATTCCTTAAAGATGCTATACAAAATTCCAACTTCAAAATGTTTATTAACAGTGAAGGAAGTGACAATATCACAATAATAAGTCTTTGTATAGAAACCAGACAAGAGATATGTAGGGAAATGTAGCAACTGTTACTAAAAATGTCTCTTTATCAGGATACACCCTAACCCATATTTCTGTAAATAAATATTATGCTTGGGCTTTTGCATTGATTTGTCACATGCCAACTTAATAAACAGAGGACAGTGTGTGTGTGTGTGTGTGTCCACTTTAAATATCATTAAAGTTATCTTCAATTTGGTTATATATGTACTTCCTTCATTAAGGAAGCTGGCAAGTAAGAAGGCAGAATTTAAAGGCTTATTTCCATAATTTTATTTTTCTGCCAGAAATAGGAACAAGTGAGAGATTAGCTTTGAAGAGAAACTGGAAGTTACTTTAGATCAGACATGTCAAACACAAGGCCCGGGGGCCAGATGGTTTCATGCGGCCCGCGAAGACATCCTGGAAACAGTGAGGGAATGGCCCCCACTGCCCTAGCCCTGGCCCAGAGATCCTCCTCCTGCCAGAGACCCTCAGATCTGTCCCACTCCTGCCCAGGCCCCCATAGGCACCCTTGATGTGAATGATGTAGAGCTGGCCATGCCCACCCAGTAGGCCATATGCACTTTAGCCACGCCCACCCAGGCCACGCCCACCCGGCCCCCTGAGGGCAACTGCAATGCTGATGCGGCCCTCAATGAAATTGAGTTTGACACCCCTGCTTTAGATCAATGGATTACTCTTGTGAAATAATTTTAAATGGCATAGAGTAGTTAGCTGCAGGGTATGGAAAACCAATGAAACTACTAGCTGTACCTTGGATCCTGTTTGGAAATATTCCACTTGTAGAGTTCACAATATATTGAACATAAATGGAAGAAACTCAAAATGTTATGTGACAGTAGAGTAATTCTTGAGATTATTGTTTTTTACAGACTTAAACCTGCATCAATGATACTGTTTGTTCCTATGTATAAATACCAGCTATTTTGAATGTTTTCAGTTTTCCACTAAAAGTAGTGGTTTTAGTGCATACAATTTGTGATTGAAGCATTTTGAACTGTAATAAAGCCTATTGATTTGCTTTCCTATAGTCTCTTGGCTCAGTTGATTTCCATTAAGTGATGATCCTTATATTCTAATCTAAGTGTTTTTAAGGGAATTGGAATTCCTAGACAACCCAAATAAAATGAACCAACTTTTTATTTTTATTTAGGAGATTTGCCAAGATATTTAATTTCAAATAATACATATTATTAGACAAACAAATGAATTTATCCCCAATGTTCTCTTCTTCAGAGATTCCATTGAATCATGGTATATTCATATACTTTTCAATCTAAATTTAGATTAACTCTAAATCTATTCATATTACTTCATACAACAATTCAAATCTAATTGTAAACATGCATTTCACAATTTGTCAAAGTCCCTTTGAGGTTGTAGTTATTTTCCTGAAGTTTAAATAATCACCAAAGGGAGACTTAAAGAAGACAAGAGATGTGAAAAGAACAGAATGAGATAGAAATAGGTTTGCTAAGTATTTTCCAGATTGGTGAAGAAAGATATATATGCATGGAGAGATATATGGGAGTGAAAGCACATGGAGTTGATTTTTTTCCCCCTCTATTTATAACTGAGGTATGCAACTCTCCAATTTTCTTCACAATTTCAATTTTCAGCTACATGCATGCTATAATCAATCTATTCTTCAAGATATTAGGAGGACTGGAAAATTAGTTAATTCATATGAAACATTTTTCATCTGTCTCTAAGATAGTCAACCAATAATTTTCCAGAATATAAACAAGGAGATGAAATTTCAGTAGCATTTTATGAACTATTTTATGCAATTCCAAAAAGTATCTGATATCATTTTAATTAATCCACAATTTTCTTATAATCATGTGTCTTATAGCAATATAATATTAAGAAGTCTTATGTAATTTGTAAATAGGATTATTTAATTAATTAATTAATTAATTAATTGTTTGTTTGTTTGCTTGTAGCTATCAATGGAAAGAGACATTTTTGGTGACCCTGTGAACTTAGCTTCTTAACTGCTTGTAGAGTGAAATTATGATGGATATTTCTCAATTTCAAATTCCACAATTTTTACAAGTATGTAAATAGATTTTCCTGGACCAAATGTGAAATGCAATGCTGGGCAATCAGACTGTCATCTCTCATGTCATCCTTCTGGGATTTGGGCAGCTTCATGATATGCAGATGTTCCTTTTCCAGTCCTTTTTAATTATATACATTTTTACCATACTGGCCAATTTCCTCACTGTTCTTTTAATTCTGGTGGATCAGCATTTGCATACACCCATGTATTTCTTCCTAGGAAATTTGTCCTGTTTGGAAATGATGTACAGCTCTACAATCTTGCCTAAGATGCTGGATAGTTTTTTAACAGGGGAAAAATCCATTTCTTTCAAAGGATGTATTACACAGCTCTATTTCTTTGCTTTCCTATGTAGTACAGAATGCTATCTCCTCTCTGTGATGTCTTATGATCGATTTTTAGCCATATGTAAACCTCTGCATTATGCTACTGCAATGAGAATTACACGCTGCATCCAGCTAGCTTCTGTGTCTTGGATCAATGGCATGGTATTTACATCGGTATATTTGATCTTCATGTTACAGCTTTGGTTCTGTGGCCCCAATGAAATTGACCATTTCTTTTGTGAAACCTTGCCATTAATAAAGCTTTCTTGCAGCGATACCACTTTTATGAAACATGCTGTTGCAGTCTTGGCTTACACATTCACTTTTCCTCCATTTACATTGACCTTTATGTCTTATATATTTATACTGAGAACCATTTTGAGAATTCCATCTAAGACTGGGAGACAAAAAGCTTTTTCCACCTGTTCCTCTCATCTGATTGTTGTCTCATTTTTTTATGGAGCAATAGCAGTTGTATACTTGATGCCAGAAACTGGAGAAAAGAAAAATCCTAGTAAATTCTTTTCTCTGTTATACACCGTCCTTCCCTCATTATTCAACCCTCTAATATACACCTTGAGAAATAAGGATGTTAAAGAAGCCCTGAAGAAGCTATTGTGTAGATTTTGGAAGATAACATATTTTAATCTTCGTTTAAAAGAGTAATGAACAATCTTATACTTGATGGGACCTATCTCTAAAAATGAAGGCTAGGAATGCAGCTCAATTAAAACCAATTAAGGGAGGAGAAATGTTCCTTGGAAAATTTCTGTGATAAATTTCTTCATTGTAAAAGTGGATAGTTCCAATTCCTGGACTTATCAAGAATAATCTTATATTACACTTTGATTATTATAATCAAAATATAATATAATAATGCTACCTGCTAAAAGCAGTTTGATTGGTTTTTTTCTCTCTCACACTAATTCAATGTTAAAATTATTTTTAAAACCTTATTGTGTGACATATTTGGATGGAAGATGACAGTTAAAGCTTGGATTAATTGATAGACTGAAATACTGAATTTTTTAGACTTTCCCATTTTAAAGTATAAATATAAAGTATATAATTATAAAATATAGATATTAATTGCTACCATGTCTGTGACAGCACTTACAGTATCTAAAGACAACCCAGTTTGTTTTTCAGCTTCAGAGAAACCTAATTAGAAACATCTAAGTGCTTCAAATAATTATTAAATCTATTGATACAAAAACACCAATACTTTTTGTTCAGTTTTGTAGATTATCAATAAAGTTGATATACAAACTTTAATTCTTCAGTGGAATAAAAATATATATTTCTATTTTCATTACATAATGAGAAGTGCTACTATCAAGATAAAAATGATCAGTTGGGCTTAGATTATGTTTTAGTCAACAGAATATTTTTTGCATGTATTGAATTCTACTGTATACAAAACACTTGAATAAATTATTAGACTATTATGAGACTATTTAAATGTATCCTATATATGAGATGAATACTTCATTTAAACTCATATTATTTTATTTGGGAAAGAAGTTATTACATATCTTCATGGATTTGGCAAAGAAGATGATTTTGAAATTTTTAGAAGTAAAATGCTTATTCTTCTGTGTTGGAAAATTAAATATATGGACAATAACTCATTTGTGTACAAAATCAATAGAATTGCCTATCAATATGGATGATATTATATCAGAATATGTTTACTGTTCATTGGAATGTGAACATACGTATGTGTATATATATACGGAATGTTAGTGGGGAATCTTACTGTAAAATTCCTTTCATGATCCTGTAACAATATAGCTCTCTGTTACCTTTTCAGGAAGAACTTTTCTTGTTAAGGAAATCTCCCCCCCCCCACACACACACACACCACCATCTCTCTCTCACACAGACACAGACACAGACACAGATACAGACACACACACACACACAGACACACACACACACAGAGAGAGAGAGAGGGAGGGAGGGAGGGAGGGAGAGAGAGAGAGAGAGAGAGAGAAACAAGCACACAGGAGGAAAACATGTTTAAAAAGATCTTTCTAGATATGTCCATTGGAAATTTTTATTTATTTATTCATTGTTTATATCAAATTTTATATTTTTATTTTAAAATGCATCAGAAAACAAAACTGATTATATTAATTATTTTTTAAGAAACATTGAGATAATGTATCCCAGTACCTTTGTCCTAAGTCTTAATGATCTGTCATTAAGATCTGAACTGAATAATAAGTAATTAAAGCTGAAATGTGATGTTTCAGTACTACATCATTACATATTCAAAACAGCAAGAACAACCGGTGTCTGGTTTTCTTGCTGGTAGATGATGCTGGGTGAAACATGGTCTAATCACTAGAAATCCTTCAATCTTTTGCCTGAAACTACTTCACATTAAATTGTGTAAGAGCAGTCTCCTATCCAGTTTGGCTGTAGGACCCAGAATTTATTTCAATAGATTTTCCTTCTCATATAAGAGTTGAGGGAAAACACATAGTTTGAGGAAAGCCCTGTGAAAGGTCCAAAAGGAATATTAAAATACAGACAAATCAAATTAATAACAAAGATGCCTATTTTCAATGCCATGAATTGCAATTGAAAAAGATGCTTATGAAAGCTGGATCATTAGAAACATTGAACAAATAAAAATGATCCTTTTGAATTGTGATGTTCAGAATATTGTTCAGAATATCTTATCCTCATTAAAAAAAAGTGCTAGAATATAGATTTATTTCCCTTCACAATGCATAGAGAATAGACACAAAGAAAGAAAATACTGAAATAGTGTCACAAAAATGTATGGTCTTATCTTATTAAAATGTATAAAAATAATTGGGGAAATGACTAAGTGAAAAAAATATGGATGAGAAAAAATGCATACAAAATAATATTTCTTGCAAAATAAAAAAGAGGATATGGTCATGTGCTATATCATAGAGCTAAAAAATGTTTATAGAGTGTTCATAGGGGGGTTTTTTGGTAGAAATGTACTTTTTAAAATGCAGACAATGCTGTGCTTTTGCCTGAAAACCAAGTGATTTGCAGTAGTTGTTGAGCAGGTTATATGATTCAACAAGAGCTAGGGATTTGAAAATTTAAAATTAACAAGCCAATATACAAACCAAATAATTATGCTTGACAGAAAAAAAATCAATTATTTCAAGTCATTCTCAAATGTTGAAATCTTTTATAGTGTCCAGATCAGAGGAAGTGACTATACTCCTCTGTGCTGCACTGCTCCGATCACTCTTGAAACATTTAAAGATTATAAGGAACTTGAAAAAATACAGACAAGGGGCTTAGAGCCTGAATCCCATTAAAAAATGGTTACAGGATCAAGACATCAGCCAGAATACAGAAAAACTGAAAGAAATATGAGGGCAATTTGGAAATAAATATCCATTTGGTTATCAATGGCAGACACTCACAGATACAGAGCTTTTATTATGCACATTAGAAAACTACAACATTACATTAATTTTTAACATAATCGCCATTCAAATTAAGGGACTTGTCATAACATCTTACAAAATTTGAAATTCCTTAGTAGTAGGTTGCTTAGCACCAAATCTGGGCTATGTGGGAGTGATCAAAAAATCCCAATGGAATTGCTTCAAAAGTTCTTGGGTGTGTCTAGCGGTCTGTGGATGAGTTTTATTGTGAACCAACACTGTTAGATACTGTGTTCATTGCTTGATTGATGAGATGAGGTGAGTGAGTTCAGCAAAGAACATTGTTTATTGGTTGCAGGAACTGAACTGAGGAACAGGGCTGCGAATGCAGCAATTTATACCCTTGCTCTAGGCAGCAGCCAATAGTTTTAAAGCAACCTATTGCTGCCCTAGAGGCAGCCAATAGCAGCAATGGAGACGGGTTTGCTGAGGAGCTGGGAGCCGTTAACCAGCTTCCCTGCTTAAGGAACCTTCCAGCAATTAACCCCATGTGATATTCCAAAGCAAGACAAAGCCCAATACATTACACCCCTCCCCCCCTAGAATGTACACACATTATAACAACAAAGGGAATGATTACAGCAATTACAAGTTTTACAACAATACAAAAGTAATATGCAAACGTACACATTTTCCATACTTGCTAATACAGAGGCAATTCCAGCAATTAACCCCATGTGATATTCCAAAGCAAGACAAAGCCCAATACATTACACCCCTCCCCCCTAGAATGTACACACATTATAACAACAAAGGGAATGATTACAGCAATTACAAGTTTTACAACAATACAAAAGTAGTATGCAAACGTACACATTTTCCATACTTGCTAATACAGAGGCTCTCCTGGCTAGCAGCAAATCAATGACACATGCAACATTATAGCTTTGTGATTTTGGAACAAAATCTTGTAAATACGCAGGAAACCTCATGGAACGCCTGGGAGAAACAGGCACTCCCTGGCCTACCAGCTTGCCTGCCAGGCTGGTAGAACAGAGTCCATAAGTTCAGATGAGTCTGGCTGACTCAGAATTCTCTGGCTGGCCGTTCCAGGTCGGCCCACCCCAGAGTCCAATCCTTCCACAGGGTTAGCACAGTGGCTGTAATGTTCTGGTTGACTTTCTCCATCAGGAGCCCCATGTTGCACTCTTGGGCTTTGCTCCCCTATGACCACCTCCCCTTTGCTCTGACTGCTTGGGACCTCAAAGCATATGGATTGATCAGCCTGGCTGCCAGTTTGCGGTCCATGGATGGTACCTGGAATGAAGTCCTCACTTTGTGGCCCTTCTGGAAAATGCTTTCTAAGCTGATCGATATGGCAACGAACGACTCGGCCACCCTCTAGGCCCACTTTGATGAGAGCGGGCCCAATGTTTTGGTGATTTTCCCTGGCACCCACAAGTTCCCTGTCGCCCACTTACAGCCCCCTCAGGGGTTTGGGGTGAGTGGCCTCAGCTGCCACCCAGTCTGGGTGCAACCTGTCCAGTTTACCTTTTACCCATTGTTGTGCATGGTGTGGAATGTTGGCAGAACAAAAAGTTGGCCAGTCTGTGGTGCCAGTCTCCAGTCACTATACGTTTCAATGATTCTTTCGTGGTGCGCACCATTTGTTTGTCTTGACCATTATTAGATGGGTGAAATGAAGCCGATGTCACATGCCTAATGAGGTTTGCCCACAGGAAAGCCTGAAATTCTGCTGCAGTAAATTGGGCCCCGTTATCAGACACTACGACATCCAGTAGCCCATGCATTGCAAAGAGTTTCCTAAGTACCTGGATGGTCCTAGCAGTAGTCATATTTGTGATTGGTATAACTTCTTACCATTTAGAGTGGCTGTCAACCACTATAAGAAAGAGCTGTCCCTGAAAGGACATAGTGAAGTCTACATAAATCTTTGACCAGGGGATGTCTGTCTCCTCCCACCTGTGGATGGAAGCATGGAGCATTTCAGGCCTAAACTGCTGGCATGTGATAATACCCATGTACTTGAACCTCAATGGCTTTATCTAATCCTGGCCAACATAAATAGCTTTGTGCCAAAGCTTTCATGCAAACAATACCGGGATGGCCTTCATGAAGTGATTGCAATACCCTGTCCCTTAATGAGGTGGGGACAATGACCCTGTTCCCCCAAAAAATGCAACCCTTATGAGCTGAGCGGTCATGCCTCCTTGTGAAGTACCTCTGAAACTCAGGACCTGGACTTTTCTCTAGCCACCCCATGTGGACCCAAGATAGCACTCTGTTTAGGGTCTTGTCTGCTGCCATTTCTGTGGCTATGTCCCCTGCATGGAGGGGAAACTCCGGCAAGTCCTGAATGGACAAAATGCAGGCCACTGGGGCCGGATCTGGTTCAATTTAAAGATACCTGGCCTCTAGGACATGGACAATAGGTTTAAAGCAAACTTTTACCGCCCTAGAGGCAACCAATGGCGGCATTGGAGATGGGTTGTCTGAGGAGCTGGGAGCTGTTAGCTAGCTTCCCTGCTTAAGCAACCTTCCAGCAATTAACCCCACATGATATTCCAAAGCAAGACAATGCCCAATACATTATAAACACCACACCAGAAGTGGTGCCATAGAAAATCCCATGAAATGTGAAGATGCCAAAGGAATATTGCTAGTGAACTTCATGGAGTGTGGTTCAACTATCAGTTCAGAAGTCTACTGTGAAACATTATGAAAACTCAGATGAGCCATCCGTAGTAAGTGTTGGGGCATGCTGACTTCCAGTGTGGTGTTGGTTCATGATAATGTTGCTAGACGCACCCAAGAACATTTGAAGCAGTTCCTTTGGGATATTTTTGATCAACCCACCCCAATAGCCCAGATTTAGTGCCAAGTGACTACTATTAAGGAATTGCAAACCTTGTAAGACTTTATGACAAGTGCCTCAATTTGAATGGTGATTGTGTTGAAAAATAATGTAATGTTGTAGTTTTCTAATGTGTATAATAAAAGTTCTGTATCTGCAAGTTTCTATCATTGATAACCAAATGGAGGTATATTCCCGAATTGCCCTCATAGTTCGAGATCAGAAGATGTGGAGAGACCTGGCCTATAGAACTGACAAGAATCGTACATAACTGAATAAATAACATTATATATTATAATTATTATATATATATTATTATTATATTTGGCTTAAAGAATAGAATGCTAAGGGAAGCCATTGTCTTCAAATAAATAGAGTAGAGAAGGGAATATTTTCTCCATAGCACCAGAGGGTAAGTCAAGATGCACTGCATGGAAACATTATAATAAGAGTTGAATTAAAGAATTGCCTGATTGTCTCAAATCAAATCAGTAAACAAATAAAAAAATTTGAATTTTTATGAAGATTCCTACATTAGGCAAGGAGGAGGATTTCACACACTGAATCTAATCCCACATATATGCGAATGGAGCTTTTTGTGCTCACCCACCACTTGCACCACCCAGTTTCCAAAAAGCCATGGATTGGTAACAGTCTGAAGACCAGGGGTTGCTTTATCTAACATTATTATTTATTATTTATTTATTAATTCGGTTTATATACCACCCTACTCCCAAAGGACTCAGGGCGGTTTACAAGGCAAAATTAAAAACAATACAATATAAAATTAAAATAAAATAAAATTAAGTCTAGCTGCAAAAAATTAAAATCACAATTTAAAAACATTAAACCCCTCAGTCCAGACCAGATAGCTCAAAGAGCCAGGTTTTTAGGTCCCGGTGAAATGAACGAAGGTTGGGGGCAGTCCAGAGTTCCGTTGGCAGTTGATTCCATAGGGCAGGCGGGCCCACAGAGAACGCCCTCCCCCTGGGGACCGCCCGTCGGCAATCTTTGACCGGCGGTACTCTGAGGAGGCCCTCCCTGTGGGAGTGCACAGGACGATGGGAAGTTGATGCTGGCATTACTTACTTCATAAGAGAATAATGTGATGTGATTATAATTTATTACTTTAATAACTTGGCGTTTGTATTAAATAGTCAAATAAAAGAAAGCACTTTAACATTTAAATCATTAAGGGATTAAGTTGTCACATTCTATAAAAAGAAAATACTCCAATATGGAATCTATCCAATAGGTGTGAAGTAATCAGAAAAAAATGCCTTTGAGATCAGTCTGCGCACCTGAGAGGAAGGGGCCAAAATCAACTGACATTTCCAATCCCAAGAGAAAAGAGCTTTAATTTCTAATTCAGTCTTCCTGATGTATTTCAATGGAATACAATGGAACAAAGTTAATTCTTTCCCTTTCCCATTTTTGCATTCTTCCATTGCTTGAAAAGGCATTTGGCTTTGCTACTTTGCTACAATGATTATTTTACCTTACATATTCTGACACATTTTACTTTCAATTATGATTTCCTTTGCTGGTAAGTGAACCTTTATATATTAATATAACCGGAGATAAAAGGAACATCAGCTCATCTTACAGCAATACTCTCACTGTTGGAAGCTGAACTTTATCTAAAATGTCCGCTAAAATATGTGATAGAATACCAGGAATTCTAATGATTTCAGTGGAAAGGTTAAGGAAATCTTCAGAAATTTATAGCTGAAATTTATGTAAGTTAAATTTATTTAGTCTTCTGGATATTTTGTTCATATTTTTAAAGGAAGGTTAAAAAATAATCATACCATTTCACACAGGAAGTAAACCACTTTGTTTGAAGATATACATTAACAATTATGTATAAGCCTCTTTGAATTTAGAATTAAAGCATCAAGGTACCATCAAAAATGCAATAATGGTAATCATAAAATTTGATATCCACTACAGTAATATTAATTCCCTAAATATATTCGGATTTCTATCATAAATACTTTGTAAAAATGATGCTATATAAAGACTTGATTCCAAAGTGTTTTTCAATTATAAACATGGAAGTATATTTTTGAAAGCTCACTAACAGGATCATCTGTGCTTTCTTTGATGTAAGAGCAATTAATATTGGCATGACTGAGCCTTAGCTAGTATTCTAATAGGTATTTAATAAAAGTGTCATGTTAGCTTGAAAAACTTTGGAAGATACTAAACAAAGACTTTCAATATATACCTCTTTCATAATTCAATGTGTTAGTGACTGATGTGCCATATATATTATGTACATGTAATATCTATTTATATTTAATAAATCAATTAATAGACTTGATAGACATTGATAGACATTGACCATAACAGCACCAGATCCATATAAATAGCAGTATACCCCATTACAGAGGATACAAGGTGTAAACTGTGCAGAGAGGTCAACACATAGTGGCAGCATCTTAAATGCAGGAAGGAAGAGCATAAATTGAATGACATTGAATGACGTTGAATTGAATGGACTAAACTCTTCCAAGTCCAGATGGAAGATTCTACAGAAGGTAATGGAAAATAACAGAGCTAAGACTCTGTGGGCTTCCAGATCCAGACAGTCAGGCTAATCAACCAGATACAGTATTATAGTAGTTGTCAAGCTAGAAGTCAGTGATGGTGATAGATGTAGCTGTGCCAAGACATAGCAACATCACAAAGAAGTGTGAGAAGCTGGAGAACTACTAGAAGTTAAAGAAGGAACTAAAGAGAATGTAGAAAGTAAGGTCAAAATGATCCCAGTTGTGATAAGAATACTCAGAGCTATAATTCCTAAACTGGGAGAATGACCATCAGATCCCAAAAATATTTGTGTGTGCACATATGTGATGTGTGTGTATCCTATGCGTGATAGTCCAGCAAAAATCCCATTTACTTGGACACTAGGAGAATTACCTTTGTGGAAGAAAGGTTACTGAAGCAATTGTCAAGATCATGCAGTTATAGCTATACTAACTGCATTTTTAACCACTGTGATCAGAATCACCTCTGGAGAATCAAAGTTTGATTTCTAAAGCTGTCATGCTTGATGTAGAAAAATATGTATTTTTTCCTGTCTTTTAACCCAAAAGGAACCATTCAGGGGGAAAAATCAGTGAAAATTGAATATGGGATTTTTGAAATTTGGTTCAGACAAATCACTTATTTTCCTGGTTTTTATACAACCATTTTTATAGAACCATTTGAACTATTCCTTCCCTCCTCTTTAAAGCAATGACTTAAATCATCACATTTTATTCTGTAAAAGGAAAGCAATCCAGATATTTAGGAACCTTATTGAACCAGTAGCAGTTTATTAAGCAATTTATACAGATCCAAAGAGTAATTGGATTCCTATTAGTTCTAATCTACAATTTTTATATGTTCAAAAATACTTAATTTGTGCAATTTTTTAAATGGAACTTCTTTTTTTTTTTCCTCTACAGTGTAAAATAGAGCATTTTTGGAGACAGCATGAACTGAGCTTGTTGACTGCCTGGGGAATGTAATTATTATGGATTCTTCTGAATTTCAAATGCTACAAATGTTTTCTACCACAAATATATAAATTGACTTTCTGGATAAGTATACATGAAATGTGAAATACAATGCAGGGTAACATGACTGTCGTCACTCATTTCATCCTTCTGGGATTTGGGGAGCTTCATGGTATGCAGATGCTACTGTTTATGTTATTTTTAATACTTTACATATTTACTATGATGGCCAATTTCATCACTGTTCTTCTAATTCTGGTTGATCACCATTTGCATACACCCATGTACTTCTTCTTAGGCAATTTGTCATGTTTGGAAATGATGTACAGCTCTACAATCTTGCCTAAGATGTTGGACAGTTTTTTAACAGGGGAAAAATACATCTCTTTCAAAGGATGTATTGTACAGTTCTATTTCTTTGCTTCCCTGGGTAGCACAGAATGCTACCTCCTCTCTGTGATGTCTTATGATCGATTTTTAGCCATATGTAAGCCTCTTCATTATGCTTCTGCAATGAGAATTACACGCTGCATCCAACTAGCTACTGTGTCTTGGATCAATGGTACTATGTTTACATCTGTATATTTGGTCTTAATGTTACAGCTTTGGTTCTGTGGCCCCAATGAAATAGACCATTTCTTTTGTGAATCCTTGCCATTAATAAAGCTTTCTTGCGGCGATACTACACTTGCAAAATATACTATTGCAATCCTGGCTTATACATTTACGTTTCCTCCTTTTATTTTGACTTTTATGTCTTACATATTTATACTAAGAACCATTTTGAGAATACCATCTAGAATTGGGAGACAAAAGGCCTTTTCCACCTGTTCCTCTCATTTGATTGTTGTGTCTTTTTTCTATGGGGCAATAACAGCTGTGTACCTGATGCCAGAAACTGAAGAAATGAAAAATTATACCAAATTCTTTTCTCTGTTATACACAGTGTTTCCCTCACTACTCAACCCCCTAATATATACATTGAGAAACAAGGATGTCAAAGAAGCCCTGAAGAAGCTGTTTGATAGGTTTTGGAAAAAATAGGTTTCTACCATGTATTTAAGAGATGTGATAATGGGGCTTACCTCTACAAAACTTCCAGAAATACAGTTCAATATATATTTTCAATTTGCAGGTGGATAGCTCCACATTTTGAACTAGTAATTGTTATTTGAATTTCATGGACCCATTAAAAAAACCATATGTTATAGATTTATCTAGTTGGATTTCATTAGGATCAAAGTAAAGAAAACTAGTTCTTCTTAATTTTCCACCTTAATACCTTAATATTTCAGTCACTCAAAACTTGGTAGGCCATGACGCCTGTAGAGTCTAGGGAACTGGTAAGATATTAGGGTTATTAACATCTGCTGTTTGCATAATGTTTGTCTTTTATAGTGTGTTTTTAACAGCTTTTAAAGGTAACAATGACGACCATGATGACGACAACAACAATGATGATGTGTACATTATGTTGTTTTTTAAGTCTTGTTGTATGCTGGCCAGAATCACTAGTTGAGTTGCTATATAAAATTGATGAATAAATAAATATTGACATAAGGCATTCTTGTCCTCCCACAAATTTGATATTGCACAGTAATATGGATTTTAATTTAGTATTGATTTAAAAACTATCCTGTTATACTAAGAATTTGGATATTAGATGAGTTATAGTTTAGATCAGACATGTCAAACACAAGGCCCAGGGGCCAGATCAGGCCCACGAAGTGGTTTCATGAGGCCCGTGAAGCCATCCTGGAAACAGTGAGGGAACGGCCCCCAGTGCCTTGGCCCTGGCCCAGAGACCCTCAGATCTGTCCCACTCCTGCCCAGGCCCCCATAGGCACCCTTGATGCAAATGATGTAGAGCTGGCCACGCCCACCCAGCAGGCCATACACACTCTAGCCACGCCCACCCAGTACGCCACGCCCACCCTGGCCATACCCACCCGGCCCCCTGAGGGCAACCGCAATGCTGATGCGGCCCTCAATGAAATTGAGTTTGACACCCCTGGTTTAGATGAATTAGTAGATTGAAGTGATAAACAACAATCATAAATATTAACTGTTCTGTATGCCTCAATTTCAACATTTACAATATGTGTTGTTATTATTATATTATATTGGCTCATATTCTTAAATTATTTTACTTTGGCACTGCTCGTCCAGAACAACTAGTTCCTGTGGGATGGGCATAGGCAATCTAAGCTAGGAAAGAGTATCCTAGGAGGCTATATTGGACATCAGGGGAGAAGCAATTGTGTCAACATGTTTCTTTATTCTTCAATAAAGAAATAAAAATTATTTTTTCTTCAAAATAAATAGAAAAAAGATGCAAGGAAAGTAAATGTTGAAGCTGTTTTCATAGAATACCACAGACATATGTGACTTGTATTATTAGGTAAAAGTAAAGGTTCCCCCGCACATGCGTGCTAGTCGTTTCCGACTCTAGGGGCCGGTGCTCATCTCCGTTTCAAAGCCGAAGAGCCAGTGCTTGTCCGAGGATGTCTCTGTGGTCATGTGGCCGGCATGACTAGACACCAAAGGCGCACGGAACGCTGTTACCTTCCCACCAGAGTGGTCCCTATTTTTCTACTTGCATTTTTACGTGCTTTCGAACTGTTAGGTTGGCAGAAGCTGGGACGAGTAACAGGCGCTCACTCTGCTACGCGGCACTCGGGATTCGACCCGCCAAACTGCCGACCTTCTGATCAGCAAGCTCAGCGTCCTAACCCACTGAGCATCAAAAAGGGGGCTTGGGATATTTACTGATTGAAAGATATTAGGAATAAGAAAAATGTATATACAATAATATTTTTTTAAAAAAAGAGGTTAAATATTGTAAAACAAATAACAATGAATTGGGGATGTTGGATTGTTTATTGGAGTGGTTCTCTTCCTTCCTATTGTGCTGGTACCAGTTAATGTTGATTGGGAGTGAGACGTCCCATTTGTGGATACTGTTATGTGGGATGGGCACTCTTTTCACAACTATTTAGCATCATTTGTTGCCACAGGTTGAGGTGTCATCAGAATGCTTGTAAATCTCTGGCCCTGACAAATTAAGTAATGCTTTTAATGTTCTCTCCCAGTGCCTGGAGGCTGTGGAGAATTGGATGTGGAAAAATAATAATAAATATAATATAATATAATATAATATAATATAATATAATATAATATAA
>JAKJMR010017365.1:77803-107232 GCA_024449315.1 Daboia siamensis | reverse complement strand
TATAATATAATATAATATAATATAATATAATATAATATAATATAATAATACAATACAATACAGTACATACAATACAATAATATAATATAATATAATATAATAATACAATACAATACAGTACAGTACAGTACAGTACAACACAACACAACACAACCCAACACAACACAACATAACATAACATAACATAACATAACATAACATAACATAACATAACATAACATAACATAACATAACATAGCATAGCATAGTATAGCATCGCATCACATAACATAACATAACAACATAACATAATATAACATAACATAACAACATAACATAAGATAACATAATATAATATAATATAATATAATGATAAATTTATAAATAATAATATTAATATATTATTATTTATAAATGATGTCATGTAATGTCATATAATTATAATATAATGTTATATGTATATTATTTTTTTTGTTTTAATGTACATTAAGACCTTATGCACTGGAGACAAATTCCTTGTGTGTCCAATCACCGTTGGCCAAATAAAGTCTATTCTATTCTGTTCTGTCCTGTCCTGTCCTGTCCTGTCCCATTCTGTTCTGTTCTGTTCTATTCCATCCTGTCCTGTTCTATCCTGTTCTGTCTTGCCCTATCCTGTCCTGTCCTGTTATGTTCTATTCTGTTCCATTCTATTTCATTCTATTCCATCCTGTCCTGTCCTGTCCTGTCCTATCCTATCCTATCCTATCCTATCCTATCCTATCCTATCCTATCCTATCCTATCCTATCCTATTCTAACCTATCCTATCCTATCCTATCCTCTTCTGAGCTTTAGCTGAATCTTGGCAAAACTCAATGTGTTTGGGGTTCTTCTTCTGGGTCTTTAACATCTTGGTACTAGATGGGTTGGTGCTACCTCAGATGGTCCTGGTCTCCTCTATGAGCATCCTTCTAAACTCACAACTGCTGCTTGAGAAACAGGTTGCAGTGGCTATAAGGACCTTTGCAGATTTTAATGTTATATGCCAGTTGCATTCTATGGGGCTCTAGTCACAGTCACTCATACTGCTATCACTTCTGGAATGTATTACTACAATGTGCTCTACATAGGGCTGTCCTAGGAGAAATCTGATACTATTGAATAATATGGCTGGACAGAGAATTATGTGTTCCCCTAGGAACATTACACCTATGTCCATGAATTGTTTGGAGGGCCATTTATGAGTACAATCTAAAGTACTTGTTTTGATCTTTATGTGGCATGTGTCTCGGTTATTTGAGGCATTCCCTTTTTCCAGTCATGTCTACCCATCCCATCAGATGAAGCAGGAAGTGTATATTCCAGGTCTCATCTGCTAAAAAGTTCCATTTTATGGGAACCAGATGTTCTGCTGTGCCTCCAGCCCTCTAGAACCTTATTCCCCCCAGGTGGGTTAGTCTCAATATCATTAGCCTTTTGGAAAAGCATGAAAATGTGGGGGAAAAAATCCAGTAATTTTGGGAATCTCATGGAGAGCATACAAGATGATTGTACAGAGCAGAGCTTTTCAACTGGTGGTAGGTGTACCATCTGTGGTGCATTGGAACCTGACAGGTGGTATGCAACCATCTTAGCGGGGAAGGGAAATGAGCTGAACCGGCAGCAGCACTACACAAGCCTGAGCAAGAGATGCCTGGAGCTGCAAGGGCTGTCAGGGCACAGCAGAAGTGGCAGGATCAGCACCAGATTCCAGCTCTTTCCTTCTTGGGGAAGGGGCCAGAAGGGGGGATGAGGTCTCCTCATTCCTCAAATCTGGGGCAAAGCAATGGGAACTGGAAGTTGCCAATTGCCTGGCTGACAGTAGTGGGTTTGGCTGTGCTGCTCTGGAAGAGCAAGGCAGAGGCGCTCTTAAAATAGACCAAAGGGAAAGCAGGGCAGAAGGGAAATCTGAAACCACCACCACCCCAAAAAAGCCCCACTTCCAGACAACCTTTTCCCCTCCTTTCTGAATGCCATGATGGTCCCCTCTGATGGGTGAGAGGGGCAGAGAGAGGAGGAAGGCGCAGCCTGCTATGGGGTCTACAATCTGTGTTTCATTTTGGACAGGTAAGTGGAAGGGCATCACAGCAGCTGTGAGGATGAGGATGAGCTGCATGGGGCATTTTGTTTTGGGAAGGGATGCAGCAGCCCTGTCATTTTTTCAAAACTCCACAGCAGTTTTTTCCCTTTGCTTTGGGTGCCAATTTGGACAAAAAATGCCTGGTGGATGCCACATTCCTCTTTTCTCCGGAGAAGGTCAAAGGAAAAAGTTTGGCTCCTTCACTGCTTTCTCTTTTTACAATGTTGCTTTTTTGGGGGGGAAGGGGGTAGCAAAGAGCAGCTGTCAGCTTTAGTCTATTTGGTTAGACTTACAAACACCCATTTCCAAAGTAAATCCCTTGCTGGGCTTCCCTCATTAGATGCAATTTCCACAAAGCAGCTGTTTAAGACAGGAGTGGGGAACCTTGACTCTTTTATGACTTGTGGACTTCAACTCCCAGAATTCTTGAGCCAGACATGCTGAGGGGAAAGGGAGAGGTTTCCAAGCTGATCCATGCTGGCTCAGAAATTCTGGGAGTTGAAGTTCACAAGTCATAAAAGAGTCAAGGTTCCCCACTCCTGTCTTAAACAGCTGCTTTGTGGAAATTGCATCTAATGAGGGAAGCCCAGCAAGGTTCCCCACCCCTGGTTTAAGATCTCTGAACTCCAGAGTCAATTTGAAACTTGCTTCATGGTTGTGATGGATTATTGATTGAATCAATAATTAGAAGTTAGCATCTACATATTCATTAAAAAAAATATTTGGGAAATATTAAACAGGCAGGAACAATAGGAAAAGAGATAGAAAACCTAGCCCCTATTACAAATACGAAAGGCTGCTCCAAAAGAAACATCCGTTTCCCTTCTCTTAGAAAACTCAAGCTGAAAAATAAAAGTACCAGAGAAGAGGGGTTTTTTTTCCTCTCTCTCTCTCTCCTCTCTCTTCCTCCCCCACCAACCTCAATTAATAGCGTCTGGCAGACAGCCAAGAAACATGAAGCAAAAGAAACAATATAGTAATAAGTGCTAGCCTTGAAAACGAAAGCTGTTGGTCAAGTTTTTGACACCTTGCTAGACGACTGATGGTACCCAGTGGTACTTGGATATTGCCATATCCTACAAGTGGTATAATGGGTAAAAAGGTTGAAAAGCCCTGATATAGAGAGTCACTAAATTATGGTGGATCATTTAATATTGGTCTGGAATTACAATAGCCTTGGAAAACATGTTCCACAGCCTGTAAAGCACTTCCAGAAATCACAAAAGTTGCATCATCTCTCCCATAATCACGTGATCATGATTTAGTTCCTTGGTGGCTTGATAACATTTACAAGAGCTTGACAAATACACCACCATCATGTGATCACCATTCACAAACCTCTCTCTTGGCTTTCACAAAAAATCAATGGGGAAGCTAGCAGAAAGTTTGCAAGCTGCTGCTTATGCCTGCCAAAAGGATTCCCTCTTGTTCCTGTTGACTAGCTGAATTTCCAAGAGATGGGACTAGTTGGGGAAATGGATGAAAATTTTTAAGACATGTTTGTGTTAGTAGTCAGTGCAAATTATTTGGACTGTTATGGAGACAAATATAAAAAGATATGATTATGTCAGAGGTATGCTGTAAAAAAGGCATTCATTATATAGCTTTATTTAACCTGAAAGGAAATAATGTGATAAGCAAGTATCTGTGTCATCATATTATATAACACTTTCATGATGTGGCACTTGTGTCTATAAAATAATTAAACAAAAGTTAACAGACACGGTTACTAAATTCTGCATAAAGAAAAAGTTCCAACATGTATTTGATCCCATTGCTTGTGAACTAATCAAAAAGATTATTTTGAGATCTGCCTGCCCATCTGAGAGGTAGGGGGCAATATTCAATGAACATTTTCAATCATAAGAGGAAAAAGTTTAATTCCTATTTCAGCCTTTGTGCTCTTTTTCAATGGAAATGCAATAGAACAAACCCATTCTTTCCCTTGCCCATTTTTTCATCTTTCCATGGCCAATGAATGTTAAGTTTGGCATTTGGCTTTGCTATTTTGCTGTCATGATTATTTCAATTATGCACACTGACACTGTTGATTTATTTTTATTGCATAAATGAAACTTTAGACATTAGTATAACCAGAAATAAAAGAAAAATTAGAAAATTCTACAGTGAGACTCTCAGTTTTGAATGTTGAACTTTATTTAAAATGTGAGCTAAAATATATTAGAGGTAGAGGTTGCCCTTGTAATGAGACTTTTCAGTAATGGTATTTGTTCCTCCTAGATTAAATCCATAAGGCAACAATAATTGTTGTGTCAGGCACTTGGTTTGACAAATCCATGATTTCAGTGCAAAGATTAAGTAACTGAAACTCTTGGAATTTAGTTTCTTTTAGTCTTGTGGAGTTTTTGATAATTTTGTTTAAAGAGAAGTAAAACAAAATCATCCCACTTCATATTAAAAAATAACCCACTTTGTTTAAGTGAGAGAAATTAACAGTGTTTTTTTTGCAGCCCTTTGAATATAACAATCTAGGCAGTGTTAAAATTGCAATGAAGTAATAAGAAAATTCAGTATATATTACAACAGTATTAATTCCTTAAAGGTATCTGAATCATTTCCATAACCATCTTCTAAAATTTATTTACAAAGGATATTATATTCCAAAGTGTTTTTATGCTAACAATGAATGCATCTAAACTTTTTTTTGAAAGCTCTCAATCTGTATTTTGCTGGAGAAGACTCCTGCGAGTCCCTTGGACTGCAAGGTGATCAAACCGGTCAGTCCTAGAGGAGATCAACCCTGACTGCTCTTTAGAAGGCCAGATCCTGAAGCTAAAACTCAAATACTTTGGCCACCTAATGAAAAGGAAGGACTCACTGGAGAAGAGCCTAATGCTGGGAAAGATTGAGGGCAATAGAAGAATGGGATGACAGAGAATGAGGTCGCTGAATGGAGTCACTGAAGCAGTAGGTGTGAGCTTAAATGGACTCCAGAAGATGGTAGAGGACAGAAAGGCCTGGAGGAACATTGTCCATGGGGTCATGATGGGTTGGACATGACATTGCAACTAACAACAACAACAAAACATTATTGAGATTTCTATCTATACTACTCACCACAGGACTAAACCTTAGGAAAGAACTCAAACGATTATTTAATAAAAGTGTTTCATATTAATTTGCAAAACAGAACAAATGCCCAAAAGACAATTGTGCAGATACTAAACAGACCATTTATAGATATATATTTCATAAATCACTGTTAGTGAGTGAAATACACACACACACACACACACACACACACAGCCACACACTATATATTTTAGTCCAGTGAGTAAAATTCTGATAGAACTGGACAATGGGATAACTGTTTTTATGAAAGAAAATTACTGAAAAATTATCAAGGTCATGCAGAGGGTTATTTTTTAAAAAATTTATTTGTGTCCTCAAGATCACCTGTGGGTGTGGAGTCTTCTTGGAACTGCTGAAAGAACTGTATTGTAGACTGGAGATAGATAATGTCGTATCAGCTAAATTGTTCAAGATTGAACAGCCCTCTCTCAATAGAAGGGAGGGATACAACATCATCTACTTCCAGACTACAACACAGTCATTTCAGCAGTTCCAAGAAGATCACACCCATTTACACTCCACTCAGGTGACCTTGAGGACATAGATAAATTTCTAAACAGCCTCAACGACTAAAGAATGCAAATGACCAGCTGACTGCAAGGAATAGAAATCCTTCCATTCCCCACCATCCATTCAGAACTGAAAAAGCTTCTTAGATGAGAAGTGAAACATTTTAAAAGAAAGAAAAAACAAGAAAGTCCAGTAGCCTTTTGAAAAAGCATCTTTGGGATATTACACTGAAGCTTGCTCAGAAAATGATCTCTGCACAGTTAGAGTTTTCTCTGTTTTTCTGCTGAAATATTAGAGAATTTCAGAACTTTTTTTAAGAGATGGTATTGGGACTTACTCACAACTCTGGATAATGAGACAGATGGCCTATAAATTTAGTAAGTTAAGTAAGTAACTAAATAAGTAAGTAAGTAAGTAAGTAAACAAAGATAAGATAAGATAAGATAAGATAAGATAAGATAAGATAAGATAAGATAAGATAAGATAAGATAAGACAAGATAAGACAAGATAAGATAATCTTTATTGTCATTTTTTTTTACTGTGAGCACAATGGCACACATCAAAAATGAAATTTAGCTGCCCGCTCTTAAAGTGAAACATATACATGACACACACCTAAAGCATACTACAAACAACATATGTATAGACCCACACCCCTACATATACATAACAATAAAATATTAAATACTGCCCATCTTGAATATATAACACAAGGAGGAAGCTTGAGGGTTCACAAGGTTAATGCTCTATGGAATGAAACTATGGATGAGTCTGGATGTTCTGCTATGGATACCAGGAAGCTTCCTCCCAGAAGGTAATAAGGAAAACAGGTCATGAAGAGGATGTGTAGTGTCCCAGATAATCTTACTGACTCTGTTCAAACAATGATTCTGTGCTGTGTCCTGGATGGAGGGGAGGGAACTGCCAATGATCTTTTCGGCCATCCTCACCACTCTATGCACTGCCTTCCTGTCCGAAGCAGTGATGTTTCCAAACCAGACTGTGATATTGTATGACAGAATGCTCTCGATAGTCCCCCTGTAGAAAGTGGAGGAGAAAGTAGAAATGGTGTTCATTACTTTGTCACTTGAACCTAAACTTTGAAAGTATATGTGGTTTGCTCCTATAGATAATTAGTATCTTCACTTTGTCATTCTTTGGAATTTATCACATTGATTATTTTTTGTGATATACAGTTAGTGCCAATAGGCTGGCTCACATTACATCTCTGTTCCATAAACTACATTGGTTGCCTGCCTGCTTATGGATGAAATTTAAGGTGTTGATTTAGATATTAGAGGTATCTTTAGAACTGTTAAAGCTTACTCCCTAGAAACATAGATAAGGATGCATTATTTAATTCTTAAATATATTGTAATGATGAGTGTGCCATCTTTCTTGTAATATCCTGGCATTTTTAAATGTTTGCTTGTATAACACTGAAAGAACAATTTCAAAATAAAAATCTACCTCTAAACACAAATTTAAATGATAAAACATATCCTTTGCCAAAAAGGGGATGAGGGGGAGGACAGAAAGGAAAAACAATCTATCAGTGAAGAATTGTCATTAGAACCAGGACAACTGCCCTGGCTTAACATTAAGAGGAAGTGATAATACTGTTTACATGCATTACTTCCTATGTGGAAGTGTAGGTAGGTAAGAAGTTTAATTTCTATTGAAGAAAACTAGAAAGAATATTACACTGCAGTCTCATATTAACCACATGAAAGAACTGCTTGCATAGCATGAAAATAATCTTCCAGATGTAGTTTGAAAGAAACTATATCAGAAAGATTTGTCATATTCTCTCTGCTTGGCTATCCATGGGTTTAAACCTCCAAAAGCATGCATAATTTATATTAAATTAACCTGTGTTTTTAATTTTACTATAGTATGTATTCTTATAACTCGAATAAAATTCAAGTCTTTCAAAGTGTAAGCTCAAACTGTCAGAGCATGCACGATCTTATTGTGCTGAGATAACGGAGGAGTAAACACAGTAAACAGTGGCCTATATTAAATGGTGGTTTATCTACAAATATCATACACCAGGAACAATATACATGCATGTAGTAATACAGCAAACTCCAACATACAGCAATTACAACAGGAAATGGAAGAGAGTGAGAGAGAGAGACAGAAACAGACTCCAGCAAAAGCCTTCCCTTTTATACTCAGGGTCTTAAAGGAATAAAGACCCTGCTTGCTTTTTAAAAGACACAGACACAGACCCTGCTGAGTAATTCCTATCATTGCATCATCCACCTTATATTACATGATTACATAAGCTGTTTAGCTATTAAATTACTACCCTAACATTCAATTTGGATCCCAAATAAATAAGTTGAATTTAAAGCATATTATTATTAGAATTTTGTGGGATTTAAAACACAGATTGTACTGTTGAGATAAATTGGGACTAATGTAACTCATATGCAATGCCATTTTACCTGAAAATAAAATTTATTCAACTTAATAAAATTTAGGTCTCAATAAATATACTTTCGCCAATTGGGTATAATTGGCAAAAGACCACAGAGGACAATAGAATTAGCTATGTTGGTTGTGCCACACAAATGTTCTTAATCTTTTTGGGTGGTTCAGAATGTTTTCTTTTAGCAATGATGGACTATGACTGCTATGTGGCCATATGCAAGCTGCTGAGATATGTGACAATCATGAATGAGACTGTGCCTTTTATTGACAGCTTTGTCATGCTTCTCTGGCAGTGTTGCTTCCATTCCCCAAACAGCTGGGCCCTTCACTTCACCATTTTGTAGATCACATCACATTTTTTATTGTAGATTTAGATTAGAAATGTGCTTATTTATGTTGTCAAAGTTGTTTCTTGGTTCCCAGCTGTCTTGAAAGTTATTTAAACTTCAAGGGAACAAATTAGTCTTTGTTTCTGGATGTTCTTCCAATTTCTGAGTCATTATTGTTAGTGTTCTGTGCTTTGATTCTCCACTAGGTGTCAGTAGTTATTTATTTTCCAGTTTTTCAGACAAAAAGTTATTATTGTTATATATTTTTTATAATCTCATCAAAACTCTTTAGGGTCTAATCTTAATAGGGTTTATTTTAATTTCTAGATTTGTCCAGACTGTAGTATTTTAAATTTAATTCAATATATTTCTTTCCCCCTTAGTATTAATTTGCCACTTCCATCTATGATAGAGTGGGGATGTAGCTTCTTCCTTTCACTTTTGGAGGTTTCCTTGCTTTGGGGGTCTTTCCCAAGGATTCAGTTAAAAGATAGGAGAGAGAAGATTGATGCTGTCACCAGTTACAAGCACACTGTTCACCAATGTTCTGATTCATGCTCTTGGATTTAAACTGCAAGTAACTTGGGCTAAATGCTAATGTACAGCTAGCCTTTCTCCTGATGGGTCAGAGGGCTTCTCCCGGATTGAACAGAATGACCACTTTCATTTTGTGGTCAACGGAGTACCCCTCCTTCATGGTCACCTCTTCAAGACAACTTCAGACCCATTTAGGGTCCCCTGGCAGGGCAAAACTGGCCATGGGGAGCAGAGCTTTGCTATCCCATGGCCATGTGCTATGGTGCAAAATCACAACTTCTGCAAAACCAGAAAAATGTCTATATTTAATCATTTATTCATTGAAAATATTAAGAATTGTATGTGTTTAATATAATTGAAGAAGGAGAATCAAAGAAGATCAAAGAAATATTTTATTAATTAATACACTAATTATGGAATTATCAAAATCAATCATTATTAATTGTTAATTAATTATTTTTGCTTTTTAAAAATATATATAAACCAAGACAACACGCTATTACATTTCTCCATTAGACTCAATTCATGGAATTTTTCTGAGATATTAGTTGAGATATGAAATTAGAATTTTTAAGAATTACTTACACCATTGATAACAGGTATTCTCAGGGGAAAAAAACAGATATTGTGATTTATTCATTCATTCACTTCATGTGTTGGTAAAATGAAATGGGGGGGGACAAGATCAGTATCTCACCTTCAGCATCTCCATTTACATGATTATTTACCTTAAGAAGTGGTGTAACATTAGCATATTGTATTCTGATTACCTTCAATCATCTTTTCAATATTTCTTTATATATATATATATATATATATATATATATATATTATTTTATATTTTATTCACTACTGGGATAATTCGCAATCATTTTACAATGATCAAAAGCAATTAATCTTTCAGTTCACAATAGAATTAACAATTAAAATGATTTTTATTTATCAATTTTGCTATGATTAAACTGTATTAATCAATGTCCATATTTTTAGTTGTCACCAATGTGATTCTTTCAAAATAAATAACAGTGATAATGAATCATATGCCGAATTTTGAAATTAGCATATTAATTCCAGATCCATTAAGGTCTAAACAGAATATCCTACTTAAAAAAATCATACTTGCTACATGTGTACCTAAAGAAAGGGGGTTGGAGAAAGTCTCCAAGATGACAAGGTCCATTTTGTTCATTTGCATGACATCATTGCACTTACAGAAGCAGGGGAAATTTTTTAAGATCCTCCACATGCCCTCTTTCAGTTTTTGACATGCACATACCACAGATTCTGCCAATTTGCTGCCAGATTGTAATAACGAATGTCAGCTGCCAAAAAATATTTAATTTAGTCTATCTAAAGATCATCCTAATACACAGATGCAGGTTCCAGTAGAGGTTATAAAGCATTTTTATAGCATACCAGTCATTCTTTTTTATTTAGAAACCATTAAATCTCATTAAAGTCAATGGTGTTTTCTTCTAGGAAACTGATATGTAAGGAGAAGGCTTATAAAACCCCACACACATATTGTTTATTTGTTTGTTTATTTGCTTACTTATTAGTTTATTAATATCTTTGATAGAAACAGTAGAAACTAATAAAATTAGTTTATTAGTATCTTTGATAGAAACAGTATGCAATAATGCATATAAAAAAACCCCACTTTTTTCAAATTATATTAAAATATATACATTTGAACCATAAGAATTAGATTTCTATGGATTACAATGTTATATCTTACAATTTGTTGTGAAGCATTCTTTGGAATTTTAAGAATGCTATCAAAATTTGTATCTATCAGTATATTTAAGTTGATTTATCTTGCTTCCTTCTAGGCCTTAGAACTGAGACAGTGAGAAGATTGTCTCGTCCAAGCATTTGATACCATTCTAGCATTCTAAATATATAACTGTTGTACATTTGCTTTTATGTACACCAAGTGGATGGAAAAATACAACCATGACTAATTATGCTGAGAAAAAAGTATACCATTTCCACATAGATTTCTAAGTGATCTTTTCAGAGCAGAATGAAGTAGACTAGATTCCAAGCTATTTATGAAAGGTCTCTGCATAAGTGACATAGCCTATGAGAAACTTTTATATCTTAGAATTCTCCTCAGTGCTGCTATCACTTCATGGTTCCTCAGAGTATAGACAATGGGATTTAGCATGGGAGTAAGGACTGCATAGAACAGAGATAATATTTTTTTAACTTCTGGTGAATAGGTGGAATTGGGCCTTAGATAAACAATGCTCCCACTTCCATAGAATAATATCACCACAATTAAATGAGATGAACATGTAGAGAAGGCTTTTTTCCTGCCTACTGCTGAAGGTATTGTAATTATGGTGATGATGATACGGGTGTAGGAAATCAAAATCAGTACAAAAGGAAACATAAGGAATACAAGTGTAGAGACTATGGCTTGCATTTCAAAAAGAGAAGTATCAGCACAGACTAATTTCAATACAGGAGGGGCATCACAGAAGAAGTGATTAATTTTTTTCATGCCACAGAATGGAAGGCTGAAGATCCAGGCTGCCTGCAACAATGAGACAGGAACACCAATCAGCCAAACTCCACTAACCAACTTCTGACAGAAGCTCCTGCTCATGATATTGGCGTAGTGCAGTGGGTTGCAGATGGCAACATAACGGTCATAAGACATGGCAGCTAAGAGGAAACACTCAGCACATCCAAAGTAGAAGAAGCAAAACATTTGAATTGCACAACCTGTGTAGGAGATACTTTTATCTCTCAACAGTAGGTTTACCAGCATTTTGGGGATTGTATCTAAAGTAAAGCATATCTCAATGAAGGATAAGTTTCTTAGGAAGAAATACATAGGTGACTGAAGGGCTCGGTCTTTCATAGCTATAAATATGATGAGGATATTTCCAGTCATTGTAACAAAGTACATCACCAGGACTATTGGAAATAGAAGCAATTCAATATTTGGCATGCTGGAAAACCCAAGGAGGATGAATGCCATTTGAAATGTTTCATTTTTCCACTTCATTTCTTCCAGATGATTTTATAGGATTATATACTAAGAGGAGAGAGATAAGCATCAAAATAGATTTTTTAAAAAATATATAATGAATTTGCAATATATCTGGCCAACAAACTTATTTTTGTAAGAATATTTCAATCTTCAAATCTCTTTTTAATCTCTGATCACCCATTTTTTGCTATGTAACATTATCACTATACTTAATTATTTTATTTACCTAAAGGGGATTTTATCATTTAAATTTCTCGTGTTTGTAATGTATTGCTGTAATCTCAAAATAATTTTGCAGTCTAGCATTAATATGACATGTACAATGAATTAAGATTTTTAGAATTACTATAGAGACTTCATCTGTAAAATTGTGAAAGAGAAAACTGGAAGGTATTAAAAGTACACCACAAAAATATTAGATTGATGCAGTTTAGCTTTTGTTACATGAGGAAGTATATAAAAAAAAGAAACAAGTTTTGAGTCAACATAAAAGGATTTGAGAAAAGTGTAATATTTAAGTGTTATTTTAAAAGTAAAATATCAGTTAAGGATGTTCAGTAAAATGGTACCCTCCCTTTTTTTCTTGCACCTAAGATTTAGCAGTTCTAAACAACTTCATATAAACATTACCAAAAAAAAAAAAAAATCCTAGTGATTTTCAAGATTCTTTTTAAACCATATTAAAGACCCCATGATAAACCCAAAGGAATTTTACTTTGCTACCTCTGATTCTCTCTTAATTCCAACCAATAGCTAAATGTGCAACATACTCCCAGTCATTACTTAGAAATATGAATGATTATATTTATGTATAATTAAATATAAGGAATATATTTATTTTATATAGGACATTATAATTTATGCAGTGATATTTTAGGCATTTGTGCAAAGAATATACTGAAATACTAAACACTTTTAAAATTATGTGAAATAATAAATATATAAAATATTCTTAAAATATAATCATTCTTGAGTTAAATTCATCTCGATTCTGGACACATTATCCAAAATATTTAGAAGAATTTTAGGCAATTTAGCCAAATAATTTTCATTTGCACTGAAAGCAATGTCAGCAATACAAAATTTGATTTTTTTCCCCTCTTCTTACTTAATTGGTTTAATAGTTATATGGGATGTATTTTAATTTGTATTGTAGTTTATCTTCCTAGCATTATATTGCAATTTTATAGATACTGTTTTGATTTTGGGGAAAAAAAAAACTTTGATAAAATATACCACTGAGCCAAGAAAGTTCCAAGACTTTCATTTCTTATCATTATTTTTCTCATTGAAGGGTGATGATATAAAACATACCCTTAACATTATTTAATGAATTAATTAACTTCAGCATTTTCCAGGTGACCTTCAGGATATTTGTATGAAAAAAAAGAAAATCTAATTATAAATCTTTTCCACAGTATACTTTGGTACATTAAAGTAAACTTTAAGAATTGCCTTATAGGGGATATGGGTAGAATAAAAAAGTAAATAAATAAATAAACAAATAATTTACTTATTAAAAATGTTTTACCATAGATCATAACAATTTAGCATGACAAAATATAAAGAAAAATAGCAATACAATAAAGCTATAAGAGTGTTAGATACAAAAAAATGATGATAAGGAGGATGAGGATGATAGAGATAGATAGATAGATAGATAGATAGATAGATAGATAGATAGATAGATAGATAGATAGATAAACACAATAAACAACATAACTTTTATTTTTAATTTTAAATAATGACAAAAGTAAAAATAGAAATCTGATTTCTGACAATAGGAAACATATCTGCAAGAAAGTAATCACTTCAGGTCTGAGGCTTTTAATTCACCAACCATGAATAATTTGTCACTGGTCTCATTTTTTATTTATTTTTATTTATTTAAAATAATTATCTTCATTTATTTGAAATATTTATATAGCTGCTGGGTTAGGCTACCAATCAAATAAATGGAGTATTGGAGAACATAGTAAATAATGTCCTTCATTTGACCAATCCCATCAGGACAGATACACTGTTCAAGAGATCATTTACAAAATCTACCTTCAAGTTATGTTGATCTCAAGCAAAAAGCTGTAAAAGAACATCTGAGTGGGACATTGGCAATATTAACATGATCCTGGAGAGGCATTTATTTATTTATTATAATAAAACCAATCTGAATATGTAGATGCTCTATGTAGTAGCATCTGTATCGGCACCATTTTCAAGAAGCTGTTTCCTTAGTAAAGTATATAAAGGTAGTATTTTTTTTTTATTGAAAAGTTTTTCAATACATTTTATTTTTAACAAAACATCCCCTCCCCACCCCCTCCCTCCCTTGCCAACCCAACCCCACCCTCCACCCTCCCCTTCCCCCCTCCCCCCTCCCCGACTTCCCAGAGCTAAATACAAGGTATAAAAATAAAAAACATAAACTACCATATGCTAATAACAATAAACTATTAGGTCTATCGCACTTTAGCTCAAAGGTAGTAATTTAAACATACTATGTCTAAGGGGGAAAATATTTTAGACAAAAAATATATTAAATGCTCCTGTATTAATGAGTGAGAAACTTTTATGAGTAGTACAATATGGCAATGGTCTTCTTTCCATGAAATTTACTGTCTAATTGTTTTATTGGATGTATGTAAATCTTGCGAATGCAGGGCTTTGATAGCTCACAAGATCTTGATTAAAAAACAGTGTAGTTTTGAAATATATTTTCTCACTCACTACAAAAGAGTTAGTATTATACAGCCAAATAAAACTGAAAAGACATAATCTCCATTGAAACCAAATGATGAAAACATAAAACTGAAACCCTGATGTAAAATAAAATACTTGTTTCATCACTGTATAAAACATTTTCTATTCCTACACCATTAGTGAAATTAATGCTTTAAAAATGATAATATTATAATGAGATTCACCTCTTTTGTACCCCTTAGAAATGGGGGGCAAATCCAAAAAAAAAAATCTCTTGGGTGATTAATAAGCCTGTAATTCTTGCTTTTTTCTGTGAATGTTTAAAAAAATATAAAAGAGCTCTATATTATAAAATATTTTTACAAAATTTTAAATATGTATATATGCATATACATATATACAGATATTTATACACATAAATCTGTTTCTATACTGTGGAAATATAATCTCTAACAAACAGATATCCAATTTTTTCCTTACCTAGGTTTGAACTGGTCTTAATTTTTGTGAAGATATATCTAAAGTTACTCGCTTCTGTGTAAATTACTTTTAAGTTATAGCCTTTCTCAGTAGCAGCTAAGTAGAATTTGTTAAGTCATGAGTTCTGGACCACATGGCCAAGATGGATGATGCAGGACAACAGGGTTCAGCATAACATTCTTTACTGATGAAGAACAGACTTAGCAAACAAAGGGGCAACTGCCCCTCTTATATACCTAGCCAGGTATACTTGGAACCAATCCCATTGTCCGGATTTCCCACCAAAGACTGCCCTGCCAATCCTGACAGGGCACCCTGCCACCTGGTGGTGTCAGTGGTTATCTCTGTGTAACATCCCCTATATACATGTATACATAACACCCCTTCCCCCATACAAAGAAAAACAAAATAATAATGGAAACAATAAACAACTAATGAGAAAAAACTCCTGCAGTGTGGAGCTTGATTTATCACATAACAGCCCTAGCCTCAAGACCTTACATAATCCTTGAGATACGCCAGTGGCCTATGGATCCTTGCTGACCATTTCACTGTTTGCCCTGCATTCTGGTTAACCGGGTAAGCAAGGGCAACTGGGTCTGCAATGTAGGCATCAATTGGAACACCAACTGGGTCCTGATTACCAGCCAGATGTTGCTCTGGAATCACATTTTGAGGCTTTTAAGGTTGTTTCTTCTTCAACTGATCAATGTGTCTTCTCACCTCACGACCCTCCTCCACCTCTACAGTGTATGATACAGGCCCTATTTTGTCCACTACCACCTCCTGAATCCAGGTATGCCCTTGACCATAGTTCCAGGCCCAACCCTTTTCACCTATGTGAAATTCTCTGGTGGTGTCTGGTTGCTCCTGTTGAGCTGCCACTCTGTCTGCATGTAGTCTGTTCAACTTAGCAATGAGTCGCCGTCACCAACGCAAATCAGCAGGGCTCTTGCCCGTAGCTGTGCACGGTGTGGTATGTTGTGCCAAAAGAAACTGAGCTAATCGGTGATGCCAATCTCCACTGATGATGCACCTCAATGTGTCCTTGGTTGTCCTCACCATTTGTTCTGCCATACCATTAGTTGATGGGTAGAAAGGCGCTGATGTGACGTGCCTAATCAAGTTGGCTCTGGTAAATGCTTGGAAATCAGCAGATGTGAATTGTGGGCCATTATCAGAGACCAAGACATCAGGCAACCCATGAGTGGCAAATAGACGCCGGAGCACTTGAATTGTCTTTGCAGTGGTCATGCTAGAGACTGGAATTACTTCTAGCCATTTAGAGTGACTGTCAACTACTACCAGGAACAATTGTTCCTGAAAGGGCCCAGCGTAATCGATGTGTATCCTAGACCATGGAGTGTGAGTTGCTTCCCATTTGTGAATGGGAGCCTGTGGCTGTTCTGGCCTTGACCTCTGACATGTGTAGCACCCTGCTACCTGCTCTTCTATGGCTTTGTCAAGACCAGGCCACCATAAATAGCTCCTAGCTAGTGCCTTCATCCTTACTATGCCAGGATGACCCTCGTGTAATGATTGTAAGACCCTTTCCCTCAATTTCTCCGGAATAATAACTCTACTACCCCACAGCAAACATCCTTTATGAGAAGACAACTCATGCCTCCTCATAAAATATGCCTGAAATTCTGGACCCGGGCTCTTGACCTGCCACCCAGATGCTACCCATGTGATGACCCTGCTCATTACCTTGTATGCTGTGGTGCCAGCAGCAATATCCTTCACCTGTAGAGGACAATCTGGAAGATCTTGGATGAGTAGGATCTGCTCCGCCGGTGCTGGGTCAGGGTCATTGCTCATCATTGGCAATCTGCTTAATGCATCTGCATGGCCCATATCCTTTCCCGGTTTATGAACTAGTTTGCAAGCATAGGTGGATAGAAAAATGGACCACCTAAGCATTCTTGGGGAAAGAAATTGTGGTGTTTGTCTGTCAGTTGTGAACAACCCCAACAATGGTTTGTGATCTGTAAAAATGGTGAACTCCCTGCCATACAGGTAATCATGGAATTTTTTTACACCTGACACAATTGCCAGTGCTTCCTTGTCAATTTGTGCTTTTGACAGAGTTCGGGAGTAGTATGCAATAGGCCTTTGCTCCCCATTTTCCTGTATATGACTTAATACAGCACCCACCCCATACAGGGATACATCACACATGATGCAGATAGGCTTATTTTCTATAAAATGTGTGATGGTTGAATCACTAGATAACAGTTGTTTGAGATTTGTAAAAGTCTGTTCGTGGACCTTGGTCCAGATCCATGGAGTTTTCTTATCTAGCAGTCTATGTAAAGGTTCTGCAATTGCTGTTTTGTGGAGTAAAAACGTGTGATAGAAGTTAAGTAACCCCAGAAAAGCTTGCAATTCAGCCTTATTTGTTGGGGTTGGAGCCAATTTAATTGCTTTTACCTTAGAGTCAGTGGGGTGAATGCCTTTGGCATCAATCCTGAACCGTAAGAATTCAGTGGATGCCACACCAATGCTGCACTTACTTTTTTTAAGTTTAAGCCCAGCAGAGCAAAACCTGCTTAAAACAGCTTGCAGCCTGTCAGCCAAGATCTCTTCAGATTCCCCAGTGATGAGGACATTGTCAAAATAGGGACATACACCAGGAATGCCCTTCAGAGTCCTCTCCATCACTTCTTGAAAAATCCCAGGAGTTACTGAGATACCAAACTGTAACTGGTTAACTCGGAAAGCTCCTCTATGTGTCACTATTGTTTAAGTGTCCGCCACTTCCTTAGTAACTGACAGCTGCTGATACACTTGCACCAAATCAAGTTTTGCAAAGACAGCACCACCTTGGACAGTGGCGAGGACTTGCCGGACTGACGGAACCGGGTAAGCGTGAGGATTTAAAGCTCGGTTTACCGTAGCCTTAGAATCAGCACATATTCTAATTCCTCCATTTGCCTTTAACGGTGTCACAATTGGGGTTTCCCAGTCTCCCCTATACACCGGTTCTAACATCCCTGTTCCACCAGTTTGTCCAGTTCACTCTCAATCTTATGTCTGAAAGCAAATGGGACTCTTTGGGGCTTGATACGAACTGGTGGAACTTTCGGGTTTACTTTAAATTTAATGGGAGGGCCCATGTACTTTCCCAGCCTGTCATCGAATATGTCTGCAAATTCATTACAAACGGATTCAAGACATTTGTGCTGGATGCTGTTCACTCCCCCCAACCAAATGCCCAGGGCATCAAACCAATCCAGCCCTACTAAACTAGTTCTCCACCCATCGGTCACCAAAATATCTAAGGGACCCTGGAAGTCCTTAAACCCCACAAACACAGTGGCCTTTCCCCTGATTTTAATAGGGGTGTGCTGAAAATCTGACAGTTGTAAACTGGTGGGCTTCAAGAGAACCCTCTGCCTACTCCAATTGCAAATTCTTTTAAATGTCTCATAGGAGATTATTGAGACTGCAGAGCCACAGTCCAGCTCCATCATGCAAGGTACCTCTTGCAGATGGACTTGTATTGTTATTTTTGGTTTGAGCAGCTGATGGACTTCCGTGTGAGACATGGTCTGTCTGCTCTTTCCAGGGATTGAGGAATTGTGCCGGGTTTTGTGCTGAGGAAGAACAGTACCTTCAAGCTCCAATGCCATAGCTTGTAATTCGTTCAGGCTATCTCTGCTTCAATTCTGGCAGATGGCTGCAATGTGTACCCCATCTTGCTGCAAGAACGACACTTCATGGATCTGAACCGGCAGGTCGCTCACGGATGGTTTCCCCCACAGCTGGTGTTATGTATGCAGGCACCTGCATAGCAACAGCCACCAGGGCGCTGGCCTGAACGGTTTCGGTGGGAAACCCAGTTTTGGCGGGAAACCTAGGGCCAACCCCATTGGCTGTCAGCTTACCTGGCCGGGTATTTAAGGAGGCCAGGTAACCCTCATTCCCCAGTTCACTTCCCCCTCCAATAAAGAGCTGAACTCACTCCCTGGCTGGCGTCTCTTCCTTGAGTCGAACCCACTACACAATAATGGCGATGAAGGTGGGATTGCTGCCGACCAAGAACTGAAGTCACTGGGGAAACGCTCCGTGAGCTGAAGGGAAAGGCATTTTTCCTTCCTTCTTCCCCCCCCCCCACGACCGCCAGCCGACCGGATCTCACCGGTCACTGCACCGCACCGCGACCACAACCGCAAGTCGTGACCGAACCAATGCAGCGAGTTTGACATCCACCACCCTGAGACTTGGGCCCAGTACCTGGCTCACGCTGAGCTATACATGCGCTTCAATCAAATCTCGGAGGACGGCGCGAAGGCAGCAGCCCTGCTATGCCTCAGGGGACCCGCTCTCCTGGAAATCACCACGAACCTGTTCGCCTCAGAGGCCATCAACACCATTGCGTACCAGGACCTCGTGGCCATGCTCAACGCCCATTTCAGGCCCCGGTGTTCTAAGGTGGCCGTGAGGTCACAATTCAAAAAGAGGGAACAGAGCCCCGACGAGACCAGTGCTGAATTCCTCACCGCCCTATGAGAAGCCGCCGTCACCTGCAGGTTTTCCAACTTGGAGGAGCGGCTACGGGACTGGTTGATTTGTGGCCTATGGGACAGGCAGCTGCAAGAATGCCTGTTTGAGAAGGAGGAGGTTTCGCTCCAAGAAGCTGAGGATGCCATCCAGGCCCACAAAGCAGCCTGCAGAGCCATCCAGGCATTCCAGGAGAACCGGCCTGGAAGCCAGATGGCCAGCATTCACCGGCAGGTCGCCGCAACCGAGGATGAGCTAAACATCGACCTCCTCCAGCGGAAGTCGGCCCCCGAACAGCGAGCCCAATGCCCAGACCAGCCCAGGCCTCCCAGCAACACCGCCAACACTCAGAGGTGCGCAGGGTGTGGTGCGAACCACATGCACAGCCTCTGCAAGTTCCAGTCAGCCACATGTCGGGCCTGCAAGAAAACAGGCCACATAGCTGCGGTCTGTTGTAGCCACCACCCCCGAGAGGAGATCCATGAGCTGCAACTAGAGGAACCACCGTTTGAAGGTACTAGGGCCCCGTCCAAAACACGAATTGGCTACATTGAGAGCCGGCTGGCCATTAATCACACGGGTAGCCGCCGGCTGCTCAAACCCAAAATTAGACTAATAATCCAATTGTAAGGCATCCCTTGCAGCATGGAGCTTGACTCTGGATCAGCAGTCTCGATCATTTCAGATGAGACCCTTAACTACATAACTAGCCGGAGCAAGCAGCAGATTAAATTACGGCCTACAAATTTAACCCTGACCGATTTTCAGAATTCGCCGGTCAAGGTAAAGGGGGAGGCTACTGTCTCGGTGGGGTTTAAGGGTCGTGAAGGGCACCTGGACATTGTAGTGGTAGAGGGCCGAAGAGCCAGCCTGGTCAGGCTAGACTGGTTTGAGGCCCTGGGAATCACAGTCTCTGGGATCCATTGGATCCAGAGGGACTCCATCGAGGCCATCTGCAAAGAGTTCGCAGACATCTTCGATGGGTCACTAGGCAGGTACACAGGGACCCCCATATCGTTCAAGCTTAACTCGAATGTTCCCCCCATTAGGGTCCGGCCGCGGTGAGTTCCCTTCGCGCTCAAACTCAAAATCGAGCGTGAACTGGATAAGCTGGTGGCCCAGGGAATCTTAGAGCCCATAGATGGGGGGGAATGGGAAACCCCTATCGTAACCCCCCTGAACTCCAATGGGGAAATAAGGATCTGCGCCGACTATAAGTGCTTGGTGAACCACGCCCTGAACCTGCACGCTTACCAGGTCCCCACGGTCAGCCACGTTCTCGCTTCCCTCCAAGGCAGCGCCGTCTTTGCAAGGCTCGATCTTGCGCAGGCGTACCAGCAACTCACGGTTACTAGGGCAACAGCTGACATTCAAAGCATAGTAACACACTGGGGGGCGTTCTGGGTGAACAGGCTGCAGTTTGGAGTCAGTGTTGCTCCTGGCATCTTCCAGGAAGTTATGGAGAAGACACTCAAGGGCATCCCAGGAGTCTGCCCTTACTTTGATGACATCCTGATTGCAGGAGCATCAGCAGAGCAACTGGCAGGTAGGCTCAGGGAGGTGCTGTCCAGACTGCACACAGCTGGACTCAAACTCAAGAGGGAGAAATGCAGCATAGGTGTTCCTTCCACAGAATTCCTGGGGTTCAGAGTAGATGCCAGGGGAATCTACCCCACAGAATCCAAGTTGAGGGCCATCAAACTAGCACCCACACCCAAGAACAAGGCAGAGCTACAGGCATTCCTGGGTCTGTTGAATTTCTACCATGTATTCCTCCCACACGAGGCAGCCATTGCAGAACCACTCCACAAGCTACTAGACAAGCAAGCAGCATGGATCCCAGAGCTTCAGGGACTTGAAAGCATTATTGTTGGATAAATCCACAGTAACCCATTTCATCGAGTCCAAGCCCATTTGCATCGTATGCGATGCATCCCCTTACATTGTGGGCGCAGTACTCAGTCACCTTGCGCCCAGCGGGGCGCAAATCTTCATAGCCTACTATTCCAGGACGCTGTCTGGAGCAGAGAGGAACTACACCCAAATTGACAGAGAAGCCCTGGCAATCGTGGCAGGAATCAAGAAATTCCATGATTACCTGTATGGCAGGGAGTTCACTGTCTACACGGACCACAAACCTCTCCTGGGTCTGCTCACAACGGACAGGCAGATCCCCCAGAATGCTCCGATGGTCCATCTTCCTTGCAGCCTACAATTGCAAGCTGGTGCACAAGCCAGGGAGGAGATGGGCCACGCAGACGGACTAAGTAGGCTACCCCTAGACACCCCTGATCCAGACCCGGCCCCAGCCACACAGATCCTAGCCATGCAGGAACTTCCAGAGTGTCCAGTTCATGCCAAGGACATTGCCAGCCACACAGCCACAGACACTATCATGGGCAGGGTACAGTCGTGGGTTTGCACAGGGTGGCAGGACAAATCCCCGGGGCCTGAGTTCCAGGCCTATTTCACCAGACGCAATGAGATCTCCATGCACAGGGGCTGCCTCCTCTGGGGTAGCAGGATCATCATCCCTACCGCAGTACGGGCAAGGGTATTGGACTCCTTACACGAGGGACACCCGGGGGTGGTCAGGATGAAGGCTCTGGCCAGAAGCTACCTCTGGTGGCCAGGGCTGGACAAGGACATTGAGGAATGGGTCAAGGCCTGTTACACGTGCCAGAGATCCAGGCCAGAAATGCCACATGCACCAGTGCACTGGTGGGAGGCCACACACACACCCTGGTCCCGCATCCACTTTGACTATGCAGGGACATTCCAGGGCCAACTGTTTTTAGTAGTGGTGGACAGTCACTCCAAATGGTTAGAGGTAGTCCCTGTTCCCAACATGACCTCGGGGAGGACAATCCAGGTGCTCAAAGCTCTCTTTGCCACACACGGCCTCCCCGACATAATTGTGTCTGATAACGGGCCTCAGTTCACTGCTAATGATTTCCAGACATTCTTGAAGGTGAACTGGATTAGGCACGCCACTTCCACGCCCTTCCATCCATCGACCAACGGGCAGGCTGAACAGATGGTAAGGACAACCAAAGATGCACTCCGGCGCATCATCAGCGGGGACTGGCATCACAGACTGGCGAAATTCCTACTCGCTCAACACACTACACCTGCGTGCCTACTGGGAAGAGTCCGGCAGAATTTCGTTGGGGTTGGCGCTTCATCACAAAGCTGGACCGTTTACACCCAGACCGGGTAGCAGCCAAGACTGTAAGGACACCATCACCATCATCAGCATCATCGTCATCGCCATCATCATCACCTGCACACAGGGCTCTCAACGTGGGAGACCTGGTCTGGGCAAGGAACTACGGGGCAGGACATCCATGGGTTCCAGGGACAGTGGTTGAGAAAACAGGATCCCTCTCTTACATCGTGGGTGTGGAGGGGGACAGAGGCATAAGGTGACACATCGACCAGCTCAGAGGAAGGGTCCCTGAGTGCACCACACATGCCCAACAGGAGAGCCACACCCCAGGAGCGGCCAGGCCAGCCAGAAACAGCACAGAGCAGGAACCAGAGGAGGAGGGCCTCCTGATCCTAGCTCCTTGCACCCCTGCACAGAGGCCTCAAGAACCCGCGGTCCAAGCCCAGGGCCAAACCACACCCAGAAGGTCCACCCAGCCACACAGGACACCTGCCTACCTGTCGGACTATGTGTGCAAGTGACCGACACACAGTTGCATTGTTTTTTTTTTTGTAGATTATTGTTGACACAGTGTATATAGTTGCAGTTGTTATTGTTTGGTGGTTCTTCTCTAAGGGGGGAGGGGTGTTATGTATGCAGGCACCTGCATAGCAACAGCCACCAGGGGGCATTGGCCTGAACGGTTTCGGCCGGAAACCCAGTTTTGGCGGGAAGCCTATGGCCAAACGCATTGGCTGTCAGCTTACCTGGCCGGGTATTTAAGGAAACCAGGTAACCCTCATTCCCCAGTTCACTTCCCCCTCCAATAAAGAGCTGAACTCACTCCCTGGCTGGCATCTCTTCCTCCCGTCGGACCCACTACACAATAGCTGGCACATTTCTGGTTGGATGAGTTGGCTCCCCTCAGTTCCTTGCAGCCGCAGCTGCACGCTGTGCTTTTGTTGGCTGATGATTCTCTCTGCTGGCTTCTGTTGATGTTCCACTACAGTTCCATAGATACTGTACTGCATCTATCTCTGCCTCTCTGTCCAGGTCGCCGCTTCCGCCACTCCAAGCACACTCATGATGTATGGTCACTCCTGAGTTGCTGCTATTGCAGTGTGTGTGCTTGACAGAGTCATTTGCTGCTTTGTAAGCCATCACCTCGTCTAAAACCTCCCGCAGATTCATCGGTGGGTTTGAGAGGATCCTTTGTCAGCATTGCTGGTCTCTCAGTCCAAACACCACTTGATCCCTGATCCTGTCTTCAAGATCAGGAAATTTACACTGGCGAGCAGCCTCTCTCAGCGCTGAGACAAATTGCGAGGTTGACTCACCCGGTTGCTGGTTGCGCTGGATGAATTGGTGCCACCAATAGTTTGGAGCTCTCGCCGGCATGAACTGCTCCTCCAACTTCTTTTTTAAATCAGCATAGGAGACGTTTGCGATGGGTGTCGGTGAGCACAGACTAATGGCCACATCATACACGTCCTGACTGCTTAGACACAAAAGCACCGCTGCTTTCATCTTATCATCTGTGATCTTGTTGATCATCAGGAACCCTTCGACTCATCCCAGATGCGCTTCTCATTGCTCTGGCTCATCAATGTTGAAATGAAATTCACTGGTTGCTCTGAATTTAGCCATGTTGCACTGGTCCTTGAATGCTGCTTTGTTAGGAAGGTCTCAGAATTTTTTTCTGCCTTTCCCACTTCCGAGTGACTTCAGCTCTGATTGAAACAGCATCCCATCCTTGTCGCCACTGTTAAGTCATGAGTTCTGGACCGCATGGCCAAGATGGATGATGCAGGACAACAGGGTTCAGCATAACATTCTTTATTGATGAAGCACAGACTTGGCAAACAAAGGGGTAACTGCCCCTCTTATATACCTAGCCAGGTATACTTGGAACCAATCCCATTGTCCAGATTTCCCACCAAAGACTGCCCTGCCAATCCTGACAGATCACCCTGCCACCTGTGGTGTCAGTGGCTATTTCTGTGTAACATCCACTATATACATATATACATAACAGAATTAATTGATTTTTTTCCTCCCAATTTGCTACCATTAGAAAAAAAAAAAGGCAGGCTCTTAATATTATAATCCCCAAACATCAAACAACCCTAGAGAACAAAATAAATAATTTGAACTAGCGTGATTAAAATCTGTCTTCTAAATCAAAAATACATTTATTGTTTGAGTAGTATTTTAAAAATGTGAAGTCAAAGATTTGGGTGTTACCAAAACAAAACAAAAAGTAATTTGATTTAAATTAGGTTTACTAGAATTATTGATTACTCACAATATAGTCCATTTCCCCTTTTTAAAAATGCTGGTGACAACTTTTGGAGAGAATTTTGAGAATTATGTATAACATAACACTAAGGAGGGAAATGGTGATAGATGATAAGAAGAGCAAGAGTTTTCTGTTACTTTGCTGGAATATTCTTTTGTAAAGGGTACAGCTGTTACTCTGAGAATCTTCTATGACCTTTTTGGATTAGAACTTTGAGCTATTTATTATATCAACTTTTAACTTTCTCAATGCAAAAGAATATCTACAACAATAGTTGTATACTTTTGCTCTATTGTGTGTCCTTTTTTCATCCATGATATTAGAGGACAGAATGGAAAAGAAATAGAGCTTTCTCCAAAAAGGTTCAACTTCTTAAATTTTTGTGAAGAGAATCAAAATAATAAAAAGCATCCTTGATATTTCTGTTCCAGATGAATGAGCTTTTGACACACTGCTGTCATGGTCCCCTCACTAAACAATGGGAAGGAGCAAAAATAAAATAGGAGGATCAAGGATCAAGGATCAGTTTGATGATAAATGATGTGCCAAATGTCTTTTTCCCATCAAGGAGTGGACTACAGCTTTCATGCAACTATATTCAGCTGATACTATCATAGCTTTTCAAACATTACATCTTCAAGTAGGGCATATATTCATGGATTTATATGATGATGCTCAGCTTTGTCTAAGTCCTTACGCGTATGAAAGTATCAGAATACAGCAGAGAGATGGATTGGCTTGAAGTGGACAGCTAAATTTTTTCATTCCTTCTCCTATTAATATTTTTCAATATGGTTGATGTTGGAAGGAGGAGCAGCTGTAAGACAGATAGGCAATGGATACCAAAGTCATGATACAAACCAGAACCCTGGGAATAGCCAGTTAAATGCTAAGCATATGGTGAGGATGGCCTCTTTAGAGTTATTGCAAATCTAGTGGCATTACTTAGATTAGCTGGCTCTTGGTAAGTCAGCTAATCAGTCAGCTGGCTCTTGGTAAGTAATTTTGCAATAGCTTTCAGGAAGAACTGGTCATTACCCTTTCAATATGTCTACAGCAAGCTTCAGACCACAATTAGCTCCAAGACGCACTACCTATATTAAGTGTGGTTTCCACTAAGATGGGAAATGGGCCTATCCAATTAGAGGAATCATCCTATGCTTTGAAAAGCATCAAATATCAATTCACCATCAATTTATTCATCTTAGTAGAAGATATTTTGGAGACATTTGAAGACATTTTGAAGCCAACATTCCACATATCAACACAGGAAAGTAGTGTGGCTGCTCCATGTCACTGTTAGTGGGGAAACCATTTGATTTTATGTTTTATATTTACCAGAAATCTTTGATTAAAGTTTGATCAAATTAAACAGCTTTTCACACTCCAAATTGTTATTCTGTTTTCAACATTACGGTCTGAATTCTTCTGAAAATGATTTTCCTTGTTTGAGAAAGTTTTTTTTTTCTCCTTTAAAAGTTATCAGGATTTCCAAGCAATTAAATCTCTATGGACAATAAAAGATAATGAGATTGGACTCCTCCAAGGATTTAATTTCTTAAGTGAACTATGGAAAATAATATGCTAACTGTCCTATTTCATCTACACATAGAACAAGTAGATAATTCAGTTATTCATTTTTCTTGTTTACCACTTCTTTTGGGCTTTTAGTGGTACCTGTTAAAGGTATTGTATTTTTGTTTTACTTTTATAGTTCCATTATTATTTTCATATGTGCTTATATGTATATTATGGGAATATGTGTGTTTCCAATGGACCAACACAGCTACTGATGTATTTGTAAATTTTAAAGACCAAACTGTGATGCAATTGTGCAGCTGAGTTAGCATAAGGCAATCCATACCAAAGTGTCTGGAAGGTTTTTACATGATTAGAAGATGAATAATAGTGGAGGCATTGACAAGATGCTTTCTTCTTATTGTAATGTGTACTAGTAAATTCCATATAAGGATCTGAACTCCTTTTCAAAAGTGTGAAGTTGGAGAGTTAACATCTTGACATCATAATTCTAGCAGGTAGGAATGTACTTTTGTTTTGTTAGATAAATAAATATTTATACTCTATAGATATTCAGTGCATGCTTATTGGCTATGTAAATGGAATATGTATGGATTCCAAGGTGGGAAGAGTTAACTTATTTCTATGCATTATATGTAAAGGCAATTATTTGGGGATAGGAAATATTAAGAAGCCTAAACAAATCTAGCTGCACACTCTTATAGATTGTACATACACTAAACATTCAATATGAACAGGAGAATATGTTTGAATTCATAAATACATATTCCCTAACAAGTCCACCCTATTTATTTTGAAAAGAAGACTGAGGTCTTACAATCTCACTACTCAAAGCAAGAACATACTGTAGCACACAGGAATTTTCTCCAACAAGGAGAATACTTCCAAAATAATGAGGACAAATTTATCAATATACATTTAATCCATCTTCTCTCCTCCTCTTCCCATTTATTCAAAATTAAATATATTTACTTTCTGTACCATAATAATCCTTTATGAAATGAATCATGCATATGGAACTAGGAAAACAGCCTAGTTTTAAATATCAGAAAACCCAAAGAGATCATTGTTGTTTCAGAAAAGGCAGGCCACAGCCACAGTTCTCTGTGCATTAATGATTCACCTGTGGAGATGGTTACCAGCATCAAATTCCTGGGTGTGCCGCTAATGAGTAGGCTGACTTGGTCACTCAACAGTGAGAAACTGGTAAAGCAGGCACAGTAGTGCCTGCATTTTCTACATCGCCTAAGAAAAGCTCATCTTCCTTCCCCTGTTCTGACCACTTTCTACAGTGGGATGATCGAGAGCATCCTGTCATGCAGCATCACAGTCTGGTTTGGACAGGAAGGTGGTGTAGAGAGTGGTAAGGATGGCCAAAAAGATCATTGACATGTCCCTCCCTCCCATCCAGGACATAGCACAGAAGTGTTGTTTGAACAGGGTCTGTAAGATTATCTGGGACACTACCTCTTCACAACCTGTTTCCTTCTGGAAGGAGGTTTCGTGGTATCCGTAGCAGAACCAGATTCAACCGTACCAGATTCAACCATAGTTTCATTCCATACAGCATTAACCTTGTGAATTCTCAAGCTTCCTCCTTCTGTTATATATTCAAGATGGACAGTATTTAATATTTTATTGTTATGTATATGTGGGTCTATACATATGTTGTATGTAGTATGTTTTAAGTGCGTGTCATCTATGTGTTTCACTTTGAGAGCAGGCAACTAAATTTCAGTTTTGTAGTGTGCCATTGTGCCCACAGTAAAAAATGACAGTAAAGATTATCTGGTCTTATCTTATATTTACAAAATAAACTTGATTTATGGATCAGGTGAACCACTTCCAGCAAAATTTGTTGAATATATTTAGTACTCTTTTTTATAGAATTGTGCAAAGTATTTTTAAAAAGATGTTTTGCAAAGCATGTATCAGTAAAGTACTTGCTTTCCAAAATGTTAAAGGAGCTATATCTTTTAGAAAGCTTTCCCCAGAAGTTTGCAAATATAAATGCAAATACACTTGACTTCTGCTTTAAGTAATAAGTTTGATATATATTTATATGAACATGTAGACAATTCAGAAAAGGCCTTGAAATCACACAAGCTTTTTAAAGAAAATACTACACTAACATTTGAAGGGAAAGGACTTCAAACATGTTTACATGCTTTTTAAAGATATTTTAATTCTAGTATACTGGTTCAATGTCTTTTTCTGATTATAATAAAAAATGATACAGAATAATACAGAAAACTAGTGGACCAGAGGAATACTGTAGATATAATTTACTTGGATTTCAGTAAGGCATTTGATAAAGTAGATCACAACCTACTACTTGACAACATAGAAAAATGTGGGTTAGATAGCATTACCACCAGATGGATTCGTAGCTGGCTGACAGGCCGTACTCAGCATGAGGTCCTCAATGGAACCGCATCTACATGGAAGGAAGTTTTTAGTGGGGTGCCCCAGGACTCTGTTCTGGGCCCAGTGCTCTTCAAAATCTTCATTAATGATTTGGATGAGGAGATAGATGGGGAACTCATCAAATTTGCAGATGACACCAAGCTGGCAGGAATAGCCAATACTCCAGAAGATAGGCTTAAGATACAGAAGGATCTGGACAGACTCGAACACTGGGCACTATCTAACAAAATGAAATTCAATGGTGAAAAAAGTAAGGTTCTACATTTAGGGAGGAAAAATCAAATGCATAGGTATAATAATAATAATAATAATAATAATAATAATAATAATAATAATAATAAT
>JAKJMR010017365.1:51305-77793 GCA_024449315.1 Daboia siamensis | reverse complement strand
ATAATAATAATAATAATAATAATAATAATAATAATAATAATAATAATTTTATTTATATACCGCCCTTCTCCCGAAGGACTCAGGGCGGTGTACAGGGCAAATATATAATGGTACAAAAATACAAAAGTTAAAAAAGATTAAACGTATGCCCAGCTAAAACAATAAATACAAATATTAAAATAACCCCCATCCCTCATCAGGCCAGGCCGGATTGTAAAAATAAGAATGTCTTTAGATCGCGACGGAAGGAGCGAAGGTCAGTCGCCATCTGGAGCTCAGCCGGCAGCTGATTTCATAGCTCCGGGGCGCCCACAGAGAAGGATCTCCCCCTGGGGGTCACCAATCGACATTCTCTGATCGGTGGCACCCTGAGGAGACCCTCTCTGTGGGAACGCACAGGGCGGAGGGAAGTTGATGCCGGCAGCAGGTGATCCCAAGGTACTCCAGACCCATGCCATGTAGGGCTTTAAACACCATAACTAATACCTTGAACCTCACTCGGAAGACAACTGGCAACCAATGTAGCTCACGGAGAAGAGGTGTAACATGGGAGTATCGGGAGACTCCCAACACAACTCTCGCGGCTGCATTCTGTACCAGTTGGAGCCTCCGAGTGGTCTTCAGGGCAGCCCCATGTAGAGAGCATTGCAGTAGTCAAGGCGAGAGGTCACGAGCGCGTGAGTGACCGTACATAAGGCATCCCGGTCTAGATAGGGCCGCAACTGGCGCACCAGGCGAACCTGGGCGAAAGACCCCCTAGTCACAGCCACTATATGGTCTTCCAAAGCAAGCCGTGAATCTAGGAGGACTCCCAAGTTGCGGGCCCTATCTACGGGGGGTAATAATTCACCCCCCATAGAAAGAGATGGAATATTCTGAATATCCTGGTTTGCCGGTATGCACAGCCACTCAGTCTTGTCGGGGTTGAGTTGAAGTCTGTTACTCCCCATCCAGACCCGAACCGCCTCCAGGCAACGGGACATCACGTCGAGGGCATCACTGGGGTGGTTTGGGGTAGAAAGAAAAAGTTGGGTATCATCAGCATACTGATGATACCCAACTCCAAAACCACGAATGATCTCACCCAGCGGTTTCATATAGATGTTGAACAGGAGAGGCGAGAGGACCGACCCCTGAGGAACTCCACAAACGACAGACCTCGAGGTCGACCTCTGTCCCCCTGCCAACACCGACTGCGAACGTCCCAGGAGATAGGAGGAGAACCACTGCAAAACTGTGCCTCCCACTCCCAATCCCCTGAGACGCCACAGCAGGATACCATGGTCGATGGTATCGAACGCCGCTGAGAGGTCTAATAGGACTAGGACAGAGGAATGTCCCCTGTCCCGGGCCCTCCAGAGATCATTCATAGGTGGTACCTTGCTCAATAGTAGTAATTGTGAGAGGGATCTCGGAGTCTTAGTAGACAATCACTTCAATATGAGCCAGCAGTGTGCTGCAGCTGCCAAAAAAGCCAACACAGTGCTAGGCTGCATTAACAGAGGGATAGAATCAAGATCAAGTGAAGTACTAATACTACTTTACAATGCTTTGGTAAGGCCACACCTGGAATACTGCATCCAGTTTTGGTCACCACAATGTAAAAAAGATGTCGAGACTCTAGAAAGAGTACAGAGAAGAGCAACAAATATGATTAGGGGGCTGGAGGCCAAAATATATAGGGAATGGTTGCTGGAATTGGGTATGTTAGTTTAACAAAGAGAAGAGTGAGGGGTGACATGATAGCAGTGTTCCAATATCTCAGGGGCTACCATAAAGAAGAGGGAGTCAAGCTATTCTCCAAAGCACCTGAAAGCCGGACAAGAAGCAACGGATGGAAACTAGTCAAGGAGAGAAGCAACCTAGAACTAAGGAGAAACTTCCTGACAGTCAGAACAATTAACCAGTGGAACAACCTGCCTCCAGAGGTGGTGAATGCTCCAACACTGGAAGCTTTTAAGAAGAGACTGGACAGCCATTTGTCTGAAATGTTATAAGGTTTCCTGCCTGAGCAGGGGGTTGGACTAGATAACCTCCAAGGTCCCTTCCAACTTTATTATTATTATTATTATTATTATAATTACCTGCTGACATTTCTGCATAAATCAGTTACAGAAAAAATGTGATGTAGTAGCAGGTCTAAGAAAAGCCACAGTCTTATACATATCTACAGAAACAGGATCTTCCAGTAACTTGGTAACATTGTGATAAACAAAGCTACTTAGGAATAGTGTGTATAATATCTACCGTATTTTCCGGCATATAAGACGACCCGGCATATAAGACGACCCCCTACTTTTAAGAAGATTTTGAAGGTTTTTCATCTTATACGCCGGAAAATACTTGAAAGAAAATGAATGAAAATGAATGAAAATACTTACATGCCCTGCCCTCCCTGTCCGTCCCAGAGGCGAAGGCCCGACTTCCCCAGCCACGGTGCGCGGGCCAGCTGGGAGCCCGACACTCCCGCCCAGCCGTGTCCCGGAGCCGCGCTGGAAATAGCGCGGGGCGGCCCGGCTTTGGAAAAACAGGGACGCTCGACTGATTTTTTTTTTCTGGTGTATAAGACGACCCGGTGTATAAGACGACCCCCCAACTTTTAAGAAAATTTTCAGGGGTTAAAAAGTCGTCTTATACGCCGGAAAATACAGTATATCAATATCTATATCCAGGGCTTTTTTTGTCATAGAACGCCCAGAACGGAGTTCCGGCACCTTTTTTGGATGGAATCTTATAGGTTAGGCCAGACAGATAGTATGACATGTGTGAGTTCCGGCACCATTTTTTTTAACAAAAAAAGCACTATCTATATCAGGGGTGTCAAACTCAGTTTCATTGAGGGCCACATCAGCATTGAGGTTGCCCTTAGGGGGCCGGATAGGTATGGCCAGGGTGGGCGTGGCCTGCTGGGTGGGCGTGGCTAGAGTGTGTATGGCCTACTGGGTGGGCGTGGCCAGCTCTACATCATTCGCATCAAGGGTGCCTATGGGGGCCTGGGCAGGAGTGGGACAGGTCTGAGGGTTTCTAGCGGAAGGAGGGTCTCTGGGCCAGGGCCAAGGCAGTGGAGGCCGTTCCCTCACTGTTTCCAGGATGGCTTCGCAGGCCGCATGAAACCACTTCGCGGGCCGGATCTGGCCCCCGGGCCTTGTGTTTGACATGTCTGATCTATATCTATATCTATATCTATGTCTATATCTATATCTATGTACAGTATTTCTATATATCTATACTGTATATCTATATCTATATCTATCTATATCTGTATCTATATATCTATATCTATCTATCTATAAAATACAACACACACACACACACACACACACACACACACGTGTGTGTGTGTGTGTGTGTGTGTGTGTGTGTGTGTGTGTGTGTGTGAAGTGTTTGTTAAGTATTTAGAATACCTTGCTAGGCCCCAAACACGGGACAAAACTTATTTCCTGTTTCAGCCTAACCCAATGTCATCCACAGGCAGATTTATTTTTTCAGGTGCCAGGTAAAGAAGATGTGGGGCTCAAACAGAACTACAGTGAATGAATTTATTCTTCTTGGCTTTACCAATCATCCTACATTGCAGCGTCTTTTCATTGTGATGTGTCTGGTTATGGCTCTGGGCACAGTAATTGGAAATAGTCTCATTATCTTCCTGGTTTGGACTCACTCCCACCTCCACACAGCTATGTATTTTTTCATTGGTAATCTCTCTTTGCTGGACATAATTTTCACAATAATCACTGTCCCTCAGATGCTTGCACACATAGCTTCTGGGGTCAATAAAATTTCATTCAATAGCTGCATGGCCCAACTTAACCTGAGCCTTTCCTGTGGAATGACTGAGTGCTTCATTCTGGCTTTCATGGCCTATGACCGTTATGTGGCAATTTGTCAGCCTCTAAGATACCCAACCATTATGGGAATGCGTGTATGCATGAAGATGGCAGGGATCTGCTGGATCACAGCATTTTTTAATGCTTCTGTACTGACAGCCATCACTACCAGTTTTCCTTTCTGTGGACCCAATCAGATTAATCATTTCTATTGTGAGTTACCTGCAATGCTTCAACTGGCCTGTATGGACACATATATGGCAGAGGCACTTATCTTTGCCCTGAGTGTGATTGTACTCATGCTACCTTTTACCTTCATAATGGTTTCTTATGCCCACATTGCCAGAGTGGTGCTCAGCATGCACTCAACTAAAGGTCATCAAAGAGCCTTCTCCACTTGTGCTACCCACCTTACTGTTGTTACATTGTTTTATACTACTATTGGCTTCACTTACTTAAAACCCAGATCTCATCATGTAGCAGACCAGGAGAAAAAGGCCTCAGTCTTCTATGCTTTGGTCTCTCCCATGCTGAATCCCATCATTTATAGCCTGAGAAACAAAGATGTTAAGGAGGCTTTGGTCAAAACAATGGGAAAAGTCAGCTGAGTTACACATGTTTTTTTTATTTGAAACTGAAAATATTAATTTAAAAATAAAAGTTTTTTTCTTCCTTACAAAGAATGTTTACATTGAGTTTTCTTGTAAGTGCCAGAGATGCTGAACATTGGAATTATGTGTCCATGTGGATTAAGCATAAGGATTTGGAAGTCCATAATATTATCTGAAAAAATGTTTAAAATGTTGCTTTTATATTCATTTCCTAAATTCTGCTTTAATGCAAAAGTATCACACTAATAGCATAGGAATGTACTTTATAATGGATAGAAGACAAAGTGAATGTTTTAGTACAACAAAAATTGTAGAGCTATCTTGTTACATTTTTGAGGATTATACTTTTTTATCTATATAGAAGTTAAATTATATTTTAATATTTATTCTACTTCTGTTAAGTTTAAATATTTCTATAAAATAGTTTAATCATATCTTGAATGCAGCAATGGGGTTTGCCAAAGTTAAAACTCCATCATCTGTGTTAATAAAATGATCCATGTGGTATAGCTGAACGCTATAGTGAAACTAATACATAGAAACAATGTCTTGTATGCACTAGGTACTGCAATAATATTTATTGTTTATTATGTGATGATTATAATCACCCTGAAGTTATAAATTTAAATCTGGTGCCATAGTTTTAATTCATATTGCTTGTTTTTAGTACTTCATTTTGAACTGATGCAGTATAAGTTATTCCTGGATTTGTTCTCCATATGTGAAATCTATTTAAATACCAAACATTAAGAATTATTCACTTATGAAGATTGGCTAAAATTATTATTATTATCTAATAGTAAAAGGGAGTTTAAGTTTAGTGTAGTGGTTAAAAAAACAGACCTAGAAATTGGGCAACTGCAAGTTCTAGTCTACATCAGACACAAATTGGGCAATTTTGGGCCAGTCACTTTCTTTTAGTCCATGGAAGAGAGCAATGACAAACCTCTTTTGAAAATGTTGCCAATAAATTTTCAGGAACTTGCAGGCAGTCATCAAGACAATTAGACACACATCTAGACAAAACGAGATATGGGAGGAGAATCATCTAGAGGCAAAAATCCACCACTTCCTCTATGTGCTGTTTGCCAACACTGATTTAAGGTGGTTTTTTTTTTCTTTTCTTCAAAGGGGCAAAGATGACAACTTTCAAACAATATAGCTAAAGTTGTGGAGATGTTTTCTTTAGAATATTTCCAGCTGCCCCACATCTTTCTCTTTTCATATTCATTTTAAAATTGTATCGATCGTCTAATAATATTAGATCAGGGGTGTCAAACTGCTGGCCCGTGGGCTGGACACATCATCTGGAAGCCACATCCACCCCATTGCTGGCAATGGCAAAACTGTCCCGATACATTGTACGATGTCACATGATGTCACGAGTTTGACATGTCTGTATTAGATTAATTTGTATATTTTAATTAGTTTACATAATAAATTATATCAATAAAAAAATGAGAACCTTCCTAGATATATCAGTCTTTCACATTCAAGCTCAATTACAAATAGATTCCACCTACACTTTGCTGTGAGAAAATAAGCCCTATCTATATTACGGACATATTGTCATAGGGATTGTTGCATGACAAGTTGCATTACACACCATGAAGATCTTTATATAAGACTTTCAGAGCAAAATTTTATAGCTTTCACTGTGACGAGCCAAAGTCTGTGTGTGTCAGTGATGATCTCATGATATTGCTAAAAATCACTAGGTGAAAATGTAACATCATGGTTTCAATACATCTTGTATGTTATTGATTTTCTGGGAACATAACATATTTTATTATTAAATATGTTTTTCTCCCAATGCCACTCCCCTAGTCTTGCTATGCTTGAAATGTGGTATGTTGTAGTCTTTCAGAGTTGTGCTATGAATGATAGGGAATCATATACTGTAAGTATTTTAAACAATTAAATATAAATAAAGATCCAGTTGATTGATCAATAAATATGTCTGTGTTTGTTATGAGTATCTGTGTCTGTCTATGTGTGTGAAGGGGGAAAAAGATCATCATAGCTCAGTTAGATGGTATATTTACTCTTATATATACTGAGTCTGATATGGAGGAATCGGACGGTCTTGAGCATGTTATCTGGACTGAGTTCAATCCTGTTTCCCCTGATGATGTGGACAGGATCATGGGGAGGCTGAGCACTACCACCTGTTTGTTGGATCCGTGCCCCTCCTGGCTGGTTTATGCGGCCCGGGAGGAGACACGAGGCTGGTTCCAGGCAGTAATAATTGCTTCTTTGAAGGAGGGTGTCTTCCCTGCCACCTTGAAGGAGACGGTGGTGAGACCCCTCCTCAAAAAGCCTGTTCTGGACCCGGCTGTTTTAAATAACTATCATCCAGTCTCCAACCTTCGCTTTTTGGCGAAGGTTGTTGAGAGTGTGGTGGTGCATCAACTTCCTCTGTTCCTGGAGGAAACTGATTATCTGGACCCGTACCAATCAGGTTTCAGGCCCGGATACAGCACAGAGATGGCGTTGGTTGCACTGGTGAATGATCTCTGGCAGGCTTGGGACAGGGGTTGTTCCTCTGTACTGGTCCTATTAGATCTCTCAGCGGCTTTTGATACCATCGACATGGTATCCTACTGCAGCGTCTCAGGGGGTTGGGAGTGGAGGCACCATTTTACAGTGGTTCTCCTCCTATCTCCTGGGCCGCTTGCAGTCGGTGTTGATGGGAGGGCAGAGATCTACCCCGAGGCCTCTTGTTTGTGGAGTTCCTCAGGGGTCGGTTCTCTCTCCCCTCCTGTTATACATCTATATGAAGCTGCTGGGTGAGATCATTCATGGTTTCGGGGTGAGGTATCATCAGTACGCGGATGATACCCAACTTTTTCTTTCCACCCAAACCAACTCAGCGATGCCCTCGCTGTGATGTCCCATTGCCTGGAGGTGGTCCAGGTCTGGATGGGGAGAAACAGGCTTTGTCTCAATCCTGCCAAGACTGAGTTGCTGTGCATATCGGCATCTCGGGTTAACCAGACCATTCCATCTTTAACGATGGGGGGGGTGAGGTGTTACCCCCTGTTGATAGGGCTTGCAACTTGGGCATCCTCCTTGACTCCTGGCTCAACTTTGAAGATCATATAGGAGCCGTGACCTATATGGGGGGCTTTTGCCCAGGTTCGCCTGGTGTGCCAGTTGCGACCCTATCTGGACCAAGATGCCCTATGCACAGTCACTCATGCGCTCGTGACCTCCTGTTTAGACTACTGCAACAGTCTCTACATGGGGCTGCCCTTGAGGACCACTCGGAGGCTTCAGCTGATGCAGAATGCAGCCGCGCGAGTTGTGATGGGGGTTTCCCGATACTCCCATGTAACACCTCTACCCCGCGAGCTGCATTGGCTCCCAGTTGCCCTCCAGGTGAGATTCAAGGTGCTGGTGATGACCTATAAAGCCCTAAATGGCTTGGGTCCGGGATATCTGAGGGAACACCTGCTGCCGGTATTGAGCTTCCTTCGTCCAGTGTGCTCCCACAGGGAGGGTCTTCTCAGGGTACCGCTGGTAAAAGATTGCCAGCGGATAACACCCAGGGGGAGGGCCTTCTCAGTGGGTGTGTCTGCCCTCTGGAACTAGCTGCCAGTGGAGCTTAGGACTGCACCCGACCTCCGTTCATTCCGCCGGGACCTGGCTCTTCGAGCTCTCTGGCCCAGGCTGAGAATTTTAATTTTAATTTTAATTGGGGTTTTTATTTGTTCAGGGATTGATATAATTTTTTAATTGTTTTTAACTTTTTTTTTTTTTTTTTTAATCACCCTGTAAACCACCCTGAGTCCTTCGGGAAAGGGCGGTATATAAATACAATTAAATAAATAAATAAATAAATAAATAAATAAATAAATAAATAAATAAATAAATAAATAAATAAATAAATAAATAAATGCAAATTTTCACTTTATATTTTCATATTTATCTGATAGATTTAATTTAAAATTAGCTATGAGCTGACTGAAATTACAGAAACAGATCTGCAACCTAACATTATCATATCCATGATAGCAAAATTTCATGGTATCAAACTTACATATTTAGCTGTCAATCACAAAGTATCAGATGCACAGAGCTCTTCAGATAAATCAAAGTGCTAATTTTTCTACCTACTGTTCATTAAAAAGGTAAAGGTAAAGGTTCCCCTGCACATGCGTGCTAGTCGTTTTTGACTCTAGGGGCCAGTGCTCATCTCCGTTTCAAAGCCGAAGAGCCAGCGCTTGTCCAGGGACGTCTCCGTGGTCATGTGGCCAGCATGACTAGATGCCAAAGGTGCACGGAATGCTGTTACCTTCCCACTATAGTGGTCCCTATTTTTCTACTTGCATTTTTACGTACTTTCGAACTGCTAGGTTGGCAGAAGCTGGGATGAGTAACAGGCGCTCACTCTGTTACACGGCACTCGGGATTTGACCCGCCAAACTGCCAACCTTCTGGTCAACAAGCTCAGCGTCTTAACCCACTGAGCCACCGCGTCCTTTACTGTTCATTACCACAGGTCAAAAACATAATAAATTTCATGTCAATAGCTTTTAAATTGAAAATTAAATTAAATTAAATTAAAATAGAATCTGGAGTGTCATTGGAAAAGAGAATGCAAGAGAAAAGAAGTTTTGAAATTTCAGATGATCCTCTGATTCCCATTACCACCGTCTATGACAAGATAGCTCACTATTAATAATTTGACAGCATTGTTGAATGACAGATTCGTACACGAGATTTGGCTAAGTAATACAATAATTGCTTTCAGTTCAGATGCTCTCATTGTGAGGAGTCTTAAAGAAATGTAGTCAAATATATTCAGTTTTCCATAATCAACACTACATAATTAATGTTTATACAGAGTTTAACGATCCTTACAACATTAGAACATTGTGGAATTTTTTGAAAATTTACCTGAACATGAAAAGCTGGTACAGAAGAGAAAGGCACCACACATAGTATATTTTTTTTGTCTTCACTACTCCCAACTTATTTTAAACACAAAAACATTTTAAACTAAAAGATCATAAAAGTGTCTCTACAGTCTCTTTCATCAAACAGGATATTCTTTCACATGGATACTCTTAATGTGTTCATATTAATACAACTAGAAGTCTGCATTAGATTATCTAGACACATTAAAGCTATGGGATTTGTCTTAATAAAGAGGGAAACAGTGATAGAGACAGGAGGAATGAATCGAATACCCCATGATTTCTTTGCATTTTTACCTCTGTATCATGATATACTGTCTAAACTTCTTTTGGGAATTCAAATCTGGAGTACAAAATTCAGAAATGATTCATTAGCTTTATGTGGAAATGTGTTTCCTGCTATTTTACCTAAGGCTACTTTTACTTCTTCATTCTTATGTTATATATGTAGGACTTATCATGGGAGTAATTACTCCATAGAAAAATACAAAAGTCTTATTCTGTTTGAGAATGTCTTGGCTTTGAGATTCATATGAGCAAAGACTGTTGTACCATAGCAGAGGCTAAGCACTCAAGTGAGAGATACCTAGAACTAGTGGAATAGAACTAATATCCCAATACTTTCTTTCTTGTATAACCATGGAAATACCTGAGTTAGTATTGTGTCCTTATAACATTGTACATAAATTCACAGTACACAAATGATTTATTCATTTTCTTCAGAAATATGTTTCCCTGATATTTTATTCAGGGCTCCTTTTACTTCTTTGTTTCTTAGGCTATATATGAGGGGGTTGAACATTGGTGTAACTACCCCATAGAAGAAAGCAAGGATCTTATCCTGATTTGAAGATTTGCTACTTTGGGGGTTCATATAAGCAAAGACTGCTGTGCCATAGCAGAGGGTAACCACCATCAGGTGAGAAGTACATGTGGAGAATGCTTTATAGCGACCTTGAGAAGAATGAATTGCCAAAATTGCATGGATTATGTAGATGTAGGAAAGAATTATCACAATGCAGGGAATTAGGAGGAGGATGAATCCTGCCACCATCAGAGAGATTTCATTAAGAAACAGGTCTGAACAAGCTAATTTTATAACCGCAAGGACTTCACAAGCAAAATGATTGATGGTGCTGTATGAGCAGAATTCAAGATGCGTAGTGAACCCAGTCTGTATTACAGCATTAAGAAATCCACCAGTCCAGGAAGCCAGTACCAGCTGGATGCACACTTTCTTTCTCATGATGATCTCATAGTGCAAGGGACAGCAGACAGCTACATATCTATCATAAGCCATGGCTGCCAATAGAATGAATTCAGTGCCGCCAAAAGTCAAAGAGATGAAAAGCTGAATCATACATCTGTTGAAAGAGATAGTTTTGTGACTAGTTAGAAAATGGAACAGCAGCTGAGGCACCACACTGGTTGTAAAACATATATCCAAAAAAGACAAGTTGCCTAAGAAGAAGTACATTGGTGTGTTCAGTCGTGCATCAATATGGATAGCTGTGATGATAAGTAAATTGCCCACAAGAGTAATGAGGTACATGGAGAGGACAATCACAAACAAGCATTGATTAATTCCTTGTTCTCTGGAGAATCCCACAAATACAAACTCTTTGACAACTGACTGATTGGTTTGTCCCATCATTCACACAGTAATCAGACTGAAAAAAAATGATAGAAATATGATATTATTTATATTTGCATTTGAGATATAATTATCTCTTTTATACATAACACTGATTAATAAAAATATGGCATTTAGGGAACAATAAGGATAGTTACCTTCTTTTTTCATTAAAGGGAGACTAGTATAGCTATTTTGAGCTATTTAGCTCTCATCAGCTAGGTCGAAAATTGCTATACTAGTCTGCCTTTAATTCTTTGTCAGTAAATTTAAATTTAACACAGAAATAGTTTGTTGCAGAAGTGACTGCCTGTGAAGGCTCCTAGACTGAGGCTGAAAGGTGAAAGTGGAAGCAGTTTGCTCTGTCCCATATTTGGGTAGACCAAGTTGCTCTGATAGTTTGGTTTCACCAGAAAAAACTATTTAACTTTTTATCACAGATGTTTTCCTTTTTCATAAATGGAATAAAAAGGCAAATGGTAGAGTTGCTCCCTTTTTAACCTAGATTATAATAGTACCTAATGTACAAAATATTAAACTATCATATCTGTTAATAAGTATGATTGATTATGAAAGGAATAATATATAGAGAACAGCATGGTGGCATGTGACTATAGATACAAACAAACAAAAAAAGAAATCTATGGAAATTCTCAGTCATTGAGGTCATAGTTATCCCAAAGGTGCTTTTTCATGAGCACCTTTCAGACAAAAATACAGAAATAATCATGAAATAATGAATATAAGATAGACCAAATTTAAGTGGAAATGTGTAATATGTAACTAAGAAGTTTCAAGTGGGTTAAAGAAACAACTGTTTCTCAGATTTGTTAATATCCAGTTGTTATGTCTTAGTATGTGAGTCATAATCATTTCTAAAATTGTGCAATCTCCAGTGAATGCTAATAAAAATTAAGATGTCATCTTTTAATTTAAAATACAGCTCTTGATATTTATAATTGTAAGATATGTTACATTGTTATTTTACTCCCCATAGCTATATAAGTCAATATTCTGTAGATAAATATGTTAAGATGAAATATAACATTTCCTACAACAAACAGCAAAATAAACTATAGTGAGTTACCTAAAGGCATATTTTCAATTATATACAGCAATAAAATATAATACAGAATTATGAGCATTAAATCTATGAATCATAAGATTAAATAATTAAACCTAAAAGGAACCTGTTAACCTAAGATACCAAAATGAATGGCTATGCTAAGATGCAACAAAAGATTAATAATCAAATATGAATATGTTGTTAGAATTGTGACCAACAGAATGAAAAACAATTGATGCAGATTAAATACAAGGATATCATGCTTTTTTCAAATAATCATGCAATTATCCCCTATCAATTTTCATCATCAATATGATAGTATTAGCAGCATTCAGATAAGTTGTATCAATTATATCAGGCAATAAAAACCAGAGATAAAATAAATTTGAGTGATCTTGATTACCTGATATTAATTTTCTCAATTTAGATATAAGTGCACATTTGTATGTATAAAATTGTGCCCAAACAAATATGATTTAAATATGATTTAAAGCCACAGGAATCTTGGGGGGAAGTGATCATGCAATATTGGAATTCAACATTATGGAAGCACAAGCAATAGAATGCAGCCAAACTAGAGTCTTGGACTTTAAAAGAGCTAATTTCAATAAACTTAGAGAGACCTTGGGAAGAATTCCAGGGATGAGAATCCTAAAGGGGAAAACAACTCAAGAAGCTTGGGAAATTTTGAAAAGTGAGATAATAAAGGCCCAGTCTAGCACAATACCAACAAAGAAGAAAAATAACAGCTTTCAAAAGAAACCAGCATGGCTGCATAAAGAACTCTCTGATAAACTGAAAGATAAAAAGGACAAGTATAAGAAGTAGAAAGAGGGGCACATAACTAAGGCAGAATATCGGCAAACAGCTCGTGCCAGAAAAGATGAAGTGAGGGAAGCTAAGGCTCAAAATGAACTAAGGCTTGCGACCAAAGTCAAAAATAACAAAAAAAGCTTCTTTCAACATATAAGAAACAAGAAAAAAGTTAAGGAAATTGGTCCATTAGTGGGGGAAAGTGGCAAGAAGGTGACAAGCAACAGGGAGAAAGCAGAACTATTTAACTCGTTTTTCGCATCTGTCTTTACACAAAGGGAAAAAAACAGTCCAACCTACCAAAACCAGTGCCATAAAAAACAGAATAGAAATGCAAGTTAAGATAGGCAAGAAAATGGTAAGTGAGCACCTGTCCAGCCTAGACAAGTTCAAATCACCAGGACCAGATGGATTACACCCCAAGGTTCTCAAGGAACTGGCAGACGTGATCTCAGAACCACTGAACTATATTTTTCAAAGATCCTGGAGCACCAGGGAACTACCAGAGGACTGGAAGAGAGCTGATGTAGTTCCCATCTTCAAAAAAGGGAAAAAAATAGATCCAGGAAACTACAGACCTATCAGCCTGACCTCAATACCTGGGAAGATTCTGGAAAACATAATCAAACAACAAATCAGTGAACACCTTGATGCGAACAAAGTTATCACTAAAAGCCAACATGGGTTTGTCAAAAACAGATCATGCCAGACAAATCTTATTACATTCTTTGACCAAGTGACAAAACTAGTGGACCAGAGGAATACTGTAGATATAATTTACTTGGATTTCAGTAAGGCATTTGATAAAGTAGATCACAACCTACTACTTGATAAGATAGAAAAATGTGGGTTAGATAGCATCACCACCAGATGGATTCGTAGCTGGCTGACAGGTCGTACTCAGCGTGTGGTCCTCAATGGAACTGCATCTACATGGAAGGAAGTGTGTAGTGGGGTGCCCCAGGGCTCTGTTCTGGGCCCAGTGCTCTTCAACATCTTCATCAACGATTTGGATGAGGGGATAGATGGAAAACTCATCAAATTTGCAGATGACACCAAGCTGGCAGGAATAGCCAATACTCCAGAAGATAGGCTTAAGATACAGGAGGATGTGGACAGATTCAAACACTGGGCACTATCTAACAAAATGAAATTCAGTGGTGAAAAAAGTAAGGTTCTGCATTTAGGCAGGAAAAATCAAATGCACAGGTATAGTATAGGTGGTACCTTGCTCGATAGTAGTAACTGTGAGAGAGATCTCAGAGTCCTAGTAGACAATCACTTAAATATGAGCAGCAGTGTGCTGCAGCTGCCAAAAAAGCCAACACAGTGCTAGGCTGCATTAACAAAGGTCTGCATTAATCAAGATCAAGTGAAGTACTAATATCACTTTACAATGCTTTGGTAAGGCCACACCTGGAATACTGCATCCAGTTTTGGTCACCACGACGTAAAAAAGATGTCGAGACTCTAGAAAGAGTACAGAGTACAGAAGAGCAACAAAGATGATTGGGGGACTGGAGGCTAAAACATATAGGGAACGGTTGCTGGAATTGGGTATGTGTAGTTTAATGAAGAGAAGGATGAGGGTTGACATGATAGCAGTGTTCCAATATCTCAGGGGCTGCCAAAGCACCTATTCCAAAACACCTGAAAGCAGGATAAGAAGCAATGGATGGAAACTAATCAAGGAGAGAAGCAACTTAGAACTAAGGAGAAACTTCCTGACAGTTAGAACAACTAACCAGTGGAACAATCTGCCTCCAGAAGTGGTGAATGCTCCAACACTGGAAGTTTTTAAGAAGAGACTGGACAGCCATTTGTCTGAAATAGTATAGGGTTTCCTGCCTGAGGGGTTGGACTAGATGACCTCCAAGGTCCCTTCCAACTTCTTCTTCTTCTTCTTCTTCTTCTTCTTCTTCTTCTTCTTATTATTATTATTATTATTATTATTATTAGTAGTAGTAGTAGTAGTAGTAGTAGTAGTGGTAGTAGTAGTAGTAGTAGTAGTAGTAGTAGTAGTAGTAGTAGAAAAAGTACTTCCATAGAAATAATTAGGTAAACATGCAAGCCAGAAAAACATGACTCCATAAAAGTATCACTGAATCTAACCTTACAATAAATTCTGAGAACTGATAGAATATGAAATTAGGACAAGAAAGAGAATCACAGCCCTTCCTAATGACCTTCCAAAAGAAGGATTCCTCAAAGTGGAATCTGCGTAACTTACCTGCACAGGTGGTAGACAAAAGAAAATGAAATGTTCTAACCTAAGAACCTTAAGAGCTTTTGAGTTCCCATAATGGATATAGACTTTCATTAAATTTAATTACAAAATATATTGCACAACTGAATACGCCCCTTTAGGCAATTAAGTTACTGTGTATGACTTAATTAAAATAAGTCACTTGGGTTTTAAGTTAAAAAAAAATGCAGCTTCTTAATAATTTTCTTCTCTCTGTCTCTGTCTCCCTCTGTTTGTGTATGTGTGTGTGTGTATGCACGCGCGCGCACACACATGATTTCATGTCACTCCTGACTCTTGGCAACTGCCTATACAAGCAGTTTTCTTGACATCATTTTGGGAAGTGGTTTGCCATTGCTTTTCCTAGAGGTGAGAAAGACTGACTGGTCTTAAATCACCCAGTTGGCTTTGTGCCTAAGGTGGGACTAGAATTCAAATTCTATTTGTGGTAATTCTTATTTAATATATATATGGTTGCATTCAGATCTAGGAACATCTAAGGAATAAAAGCTGGGTTAAAAAGTAACAATAAATAAATAAATAAATAAATAAATAAATAAATAAATAAATAAATAAATAAATAAATAAATAAATAAATAAATAAATAAATAAACAAACAATAAAGTTAATGATTTATCTATATATATAATGGACTAAGTAATGTGCTACTGCAAAAAGTCTGGCAAGCTATATCTTCATCTGTCTACAATTTTTTACTAAAGAAGCAGGCTCGTAGAATGAAAAGTTCTTGAGGCCTGCCTTTTTCCCTTCTTTCTTCCTGTAGATTCTTACTATTTATCAGCATGTAGATGCAGAATCATCCATCCATCTATCCAATTTTTATATTGCCCCACTCGCAATGATTCTATCAATAGCTTTTTATAGAGACTGAGGATAACAATTTGGTTCCCTGTTAGATAGATAATTTATAACACAAATGCAAAGAAGCCTGCAAAGCAGCAAGTGGAAATGGTCTCAAATGTAATGTCAAGCTACAAAGTGTCTGAGTACAAATGGAGCCACAGAACAACCTAACGCAATAGTGGAACAGTACCTGCATTGCTATGTAAACTATCAACAAATGAACTAGCCAGATCTTCTGCCATTTGCAGAGGTAGCATATAACAATGCAGCAGCATATAACAATACACAGCAGCCGCGGTTTCACCCCATTTAAGTTAGCCACAGAAGTGGAATTTGTGCCAATACCAGTGCTCACAGGAGTCTCCTCCTCGAGCACACTGAGTGAGTGGGTGGGTTCGTTCCAACATGTTTGGAGCAATGGGGAAAAAAAAGCAGATAAGAGAACTCCCCAGGAGGCACTCTATGTAGGAGATAAAGTGTATCTCCTACTAAGTATCTTAAGATGAGAGAAACTATCAGGAAAATAGGGCCAAAGTACGTAGGTCCTTTCCCCATCATAAAAGTCAATAATCTAGTGAGGGTAGAGCTTAAACTATCAAGGATATTGGATAAGCTGCAACCAGTATTCCATTGCAGCTTACTGAAGCCATACTGGGAATCCACAGTAAGACCAGTAGGAAGGGTAGCCTCAGTCCTGATAATGGTAGAGGGGGGAATGCATTATGAGATCAAATGAATTCTCAATTTCAGAATCCAAAAAGGAAAATTGTAGTACTTAATCCAATGGGAAGGTTATCCAATGTCAGAAGTTATGTTTGGTAAAGCAATTCCACACTAAGTACCCCTGGAAGCCGGGACCAGTACAATAAAAAATAAAAAATAAAAACAAGTAATAATGTGTATTCCTTTTTGTTTTCCAGGTTCACCCAGCTCTGTAGGGGGGCAGCCTGTCAAGCTACAAAGATTTATTATTGTTATTAGGACTGCCATAGGGCTTCTAGCTTGCCTACAGTTGTGAGGGGTAAGAGAAGAGCTTGGGATCCACAGGTGCTCCCTATCTGTGTGAGAGCCAAACCCACCAAAGAAATGTTTTGATGAATCAAAGTTTCTTCTCATAACAATTGCTTGGAATTTAATTAGATAATGTGACCTGAACCATCAGAGAGGGAGGGTAAGTTTTAATTTTTTTAATTATCTGTTTCCCACTGTATTGCCAGAGCTAACTTTTCTTCTATCATACCAGTATTCTATGCCTAATAAAGTTTACATTAGAGATCGCCATGTCTCCAGTGTTTTACTTTGTTGGGCTTTTCAGCCGGAAGTTGACATATATTTTTTAAAACAAAAGGAATAAAAATGACAGGTCCAAGCTCCTTCCCTTTGTTGGTTAAAATTTATTTGGAGGTAGAAGCTTCGTCTTGTTGCTGTTACTGTTAAAACCTGTTTAAAGTTTGTGATTAATGAAAAAATTGGTATCTACTGTATTATTTTATTAAACTGAAAAAGAGTACAATTAATATTCATTTTAAGTCCTTAATTAGTTCATAACCCTGTACAAACAAACAAAATAGCTAGCCTAATAGAGAAAAGGTGGAAAAGGAGAAAAAAATATAGATGCTTGCTGATGCTATAGATAGGAAACACATAGAGTAAAAACAATACAAGTTAATATACAATTCACAGAAATATAGGAAGAGACATAATTCATATTATTACAGATAAACAGAAGTTTTATAAAATATGTGAGTATTCCTCATTTTCTTTCAGAAGAAATTGTTACTTTGTAAATTTTAAATAAAGTTTTCTGAAAAAAATCCTTTTCATTGCATTCTTAATGTCCTTGTTTCTAAATGTATAAATCAAAGGGTTTAACATGGGAGTGATAATGCTATAAAGCACAGAAATGAGTCGGTCTTTCTCTAATGAGTATGTTGATATTGGCCGGACATAGGTGAAAATGGAGCTTCCATAATACAATATGACAATAGTCAGGTGTGAGGTGCAGGTGGAAAATGCTTTGATCCTCCCTTCATTGGACTGTATCTTCATGATAGTGGAGATGATATAAATGTAAGAAAGAAGAATGCAAACAAATGGAGTCCATCCTATGAAGATCCCAACCACAAGTAAGATGATCTCATTTAAAGTTTTGTCTCCACATGAAAGCATTAGAAGGGGAGGTATATCACAAAAGAAATAATTGATTTGATTGGCTCCACAGAATGGCAGACGGAATGTAAAATAAGTGTGAAGGGCTGAATTGAGAAAGCCACTTGCCCAGCAGGCACCAGACAATTGGAGACAGAAGGTTCTTCTCATAATGGAAGTGTAGTTCAAAGGATGGCAGATAGCTGCAAAGCGATCATAGGCCATTGTAGCTAGTAGGATACATTCAGTGCCCACAAAAGACAGAAAAAAATATAGCTGAGTTACACATCCAGCATAGGTGATACTCTTCTTTTGTGCCATGAGGTGTACAAGTATCTGAGGAACATTAGTGGTGGTATAACAGATATCCAGAAAAGAGAGATTTCCTAAGAAGAAGTACATGGGTGTATGAAGCTGTGGGTCCAGGCAAGCAACAGTGAGAATGGAGATATTCCCTACCAGAGTACAGATATATGTGGCAAGAAAGATAAAGAAAAGCATTAGCTGCAGTTTCTGGAGACCAGAGAAGCCCAAGATGAGGAATTCATTTGGAACAGATTCATTCATCATTGTGTCACAAGTTAGTCTTTTAAAAAAACCAGAATAAGAATGCTCATCTAATGATCAGAAAATCTACCAAGCTGGCATCATTCCATACATAGAATCTAACACCATTTATCTCTACAGTCACATAATGTAATCTGCACCCTCACTTTTTGCTTGCTCTATCAAAAAAAAATCATGTTACAATGCTATCACAATGTGATTATTTATGTTCATATGCTTATTTGTACAACAAATAGGAAAAGCAGTTTGACATCACTTAATCCATTGTATCACAATAACTCACATTGTTTTTAATTGTGGTCTGTTGAATAAGCTAAATTTCACAATCAGCACACAGCATTCTAAATTAAAAGTTTTGAAGTACTTTATATTTTAATGAAGTGACTGCAGGTCCTGTTGCTCTGTTCAATTCTTTCAGATATTCCAAATCCAGATATTATGACCACAATGTAGTACAGACGTATATATATAACTGGAGAATCTTGAAAGGAATCTTCAAACTGTGCAATGACATTCAAATAATTAAGCACATTCCTGTAGACATTCAGTTAAAAAAAAAACCAATTTATATACAAAACAGCAGCTCAATATTTTTCTACTGTTTTCCAAGAATAAGATAATTTACTTCAACATGCTATACTACAGATCAGTTGATAAGAATACAGTAAACAAAATCCAAACTGAATTTGTGATCTTTTGATTTCAGTAGTCTGTTGAAAAGTAAGATAGATAACTATTACAAAAACAAATGCAATAAGAAAAGCCTAACTTACTATCCAATTACTCTTCAAAGAAAACTTAGAGCACCTAAAACAACAACCTCAAACAATAATAGCAGTGGCATACAGCTAAATACTGAATAATTTTCTCTTCACATATATAACTTCAGCAGCTATATAGTTCATAGGTCTGACACCTGAGTTTCTGCTACAGTGGCCAGGCAGAAACTCCTATATCTGCCTTTTGGGGATTATAAGAAAATAAGGATGATTCCAAACAATTGAACAGGGAATTACAGTTACTGAAAATAAGGATAAAACTGTTCTAATAATGTGATGCTGCAATTACACTTCTCTCCATGAAATAGCTAAAGTAAAATAATCTCAAATCTAGAGTGCCTAAACATAGTACAAAAATTCATTTTATTTTTGAAATCAGCATACTGGCAACATGCATATCCTTCTTTACCAAGTTATGTATCTGGAAAGACATCTTCTGCTTAGTTTTAAACACTGTATGCCAAGTAATCAGATCAATACCTGCTCATATTTTCTGCTAACATACAATAACAGAAGAGTCACAGTGATATGGAATCAAAGTTATGTATTGATGTACTTCTTTCAGAAAGCATCTGAATTGATTTTTTTCCATATCTTTAAATAAATGGCATAGATTTTATATATTTATTTACAATATACTCCAAAAAAAGTTTTTTTTATATATTTATGGTGAAATTATAAAGATTCTACAGGAGTCAGTCTTAAGCAAAACAAACTGAAGAGATTAATAAACATATATAACATTTCATGGTTGTTTTCACTTAAATTAAGATTAATTAGCCATATATGAAAGACCAGAGTTCCTATACATTTTAGAAAAAAGATAAATAGTTATCATTTATCCTAGATTGTTAACATTTTTTGCCCCTTAATAAGTTATTTTTCTCTTTCCACATTCTAGATTAATGGATTAATAATTGGACTGAGTTGTTGTTTGTAATCAAAACAGATTGGTATGTATCAAAATCTTGGATATTAGAATGTAATGTTTGGAGCTTGCATTGTGTTACAATGTCACAATTTCATAATTCTGATCAAATAGTCAGATGCTTCTGGATACATGTAGAAATTGCATCTTAATTCACACCCTAAAGCTGCATCTCTGACTCACATGTTTTTAAACTGCTCTTGATGTCATGCCTGGCACTGCAAGTAAATTGCAACCCTTCTTAATCAGTTATGAGAGCAAATGCAATATAAGCTTATAAATCAGCTTCCAAGAGAGCATTTTACTGAAATATCTAGAAAGGTTGCAAAATTTCTATTCACTGCTAGGGCTAGCAGAAGTTTTGGAAATTAAGTTCCTTTGCTTTTTTTACTCATCCTTATATCCTGGTATTACTTCCAATGTTGTTGACAGTTGAGTAGCATCCAAGTTTAATTAATAATAATAATAATAAAAATGTGCATATAACAAACTTTTTATTTAAAATTAATCAAACTCTGCACATGTTGTTTGTCTAGTCATGATAATCCAGAAGCTATGAAGAGCAGAACAGAGAGTTCATTTATCTCCAGAAAAGAAGGGTTTCCTCCAAATTAAATCATCCCAACAAATGGAGCTATATACAACCAAAGTCTAAGCACTTTTCCTTTGATGGAAAGAACATAATTACCTATGAGTATGAGCCTTTGACATCTTCAGCCTTCAAGTATGACCCTGGACTGAACTCTGATGATTCACAAGTTCTGGGCTTCTGAATTTTTCTGCTTCAGCACAACTCTGTTTTCTTTAATGGTATGACATGCCCAGACAGTAAGTGCTTGCCTCCTTTATACATTTCCTAGCCCTTGAATTATTTCTTTTCAACCGAGGCATCATCTCTGCTTTTCAAGACAATCAATTTTTAAAAACCTACAATCAAACCAGTTGTAAACATTCATATTCATATATTACTGTTGGTCTTGGTTATATTAATGAATTTTAGATTTATTGGTGTGTGTTTTTTGCCCAAGATGGCGGTGGCTGCAGCTTGAGCTCCATGTGCTCCACAAGGGGTCTAAATGGGTCAGTTTAGGGAGGCCCAGCCGTGGCACGTCATGGTGGGGCAATTCCCGAGGGGGTGGTGGATGCAGAGACGTCTGCTGGGTGCTGTTTTTTGGTGGCGTTGAGCCCTCCCTCCCCCTTTGGATAGCGGTGCTTCAGATGCCGCTGGCCTACTGGCCTGGAGATCAGCGCTGTACTTGCTGCAGGCATCCTCCATCTGTCTTTTTGCCATGGATACTCCCCACTTGTACAGAGGGGTGGATATGATTTGACCGGCTGGAAATTCAATCGGGAGTTGGGATTGTTGTCAGCTGGCAGGTGCCGTTTTCAGTGGCATGGAGCCCTCCTTCTCCTCCCGGATGGTGGCAGTGGCTTTCTGGCCCAGACATCGGCCTGGTTTTGCCCCGCCATGGTGGACTTGTTGGTGGATGCCTGAATTACTGCTGGGAATGCCTTCTGCTCACTGCTGCACCATCGTTTGGACTAGCGGGTAGGTGCTTGTTGGAGAGGATGTTTTTGCCCCCCTCCAGAATGGCGGCAGTGGCCGACGGTCCGAAGACTGGCCATGGCCTGGCTCACTTCCTGAGCTGGCAGGCAGGTATTATTATGGCCCGAAGATCAGCCATGGCTGCGTTTTAATGCCCGGCTGGAATCAAGACTTCCCCATTGATAGTCCGGTTTAGACCTGGGACCTGACCGTGGTGGGAGGACGGTCGTGGATTGGTTATCGACCGCCCCAACTGGTGTGAGAGACCAGATGGGGTAGGCTTGGCCTGGGATTCCTTACTCTGTCCACCCCAGGTTGGACTCCTCAGCCATAGTGAGAGGACGGTTGGGGCTTCCTTTCTGATTACCATCTCAAGTGAGAGCTGAGCTGGACTAGTGGACTGAGAGACATACCTACCAGACTCAATGTTATTCCATCTGAATATTATCATTCCATCAGACTACCCATTGTAAATATTTGTTAATATCTGCCCTATGTGGACATTTTTATTGTGGTATGGTTTGTTTATGTTACTCCGGAGCTGATTTGTAAGCCCTCCAGAGCTGATTTGTATGCCCTGGGTATGACCGACTGCCTTTTCCTACACTCCCCTTAATGACGGGCCCAATTGTTGGGACTCCGAGAGGTGGCTGGGCTTAGATAGGGGCTTCGGGTTGAGATGCGTTAAGAGGCCTCTGGTACATTTTTTAACCGGTTATTTTAAAAGGTTAGGGAGGGGGAGGGATAGTAGGGTGGGGAGGGAATTATTAAATGGCACTCAGTCTGGGCCTGTTTGCGGTCCTGGTGGGATGGGGTTGGGGGTGGAGATTGCTGGTTCTGTGAATGCTGGGGTGGGGTTTCAAATCCCCACGATGATAGGGAATGGCAGCAGGTGGTTGCACGGAAGGCTGCATCAACATCTGGGATCACGCCCCAGCTGTCTTTGAGCGGTGGCGCGCTCCGACCCTCCAGTTAGCACCCATTTGCCCAGGGATGAGGCTGATTAGGTCCATGAGCTTAGGCTGGTTTATTCTAACGCCAGATCTGTCTTTAACAAGGCTCCCCTCATTCAGGATTTGATCGAGGAGTAATGTGCGGATCTGGCATGCATCACAGAAACTTGGTTGGGCTCGGAGGGAGGGGTTCCTCTGACCGAGATATGCCCCCCCAGGTTTCCATGTGCTACACCAGCCACAGGCTCAGGGTAGGGGTGGAGGGGTGGCGGTGGTTATCCGGGAGACTTTATGTCCATGGGAGACCACCATTGTTCAGATGGCCGGGAATGAGTCCCTCCTCCTGAGATGTGGCTCCCGGGCTCAGATGGGCTTGTTGCTCACATACCTGGCACCCAGCTGTGTGGTAACAGCCCTGCCTGAGCTGCTTGACATCCTCTCAGGGTTGGTGGTGGAGTTCCCCATGCTTATAGTTTTGGGAGACTTCAACCTGCCCTTCCTGGGAGGGTCGTCTGAGTTAGCTCGGGAGTTCATGGCTTCCATGTTGGCCATGGACCTGACCCAAATTATTCAGGGCCCAACTCATGTGGGGGGTCACACTCTCGACTTGGTGTTCCTGTCTAGACAATGGTTGGATGATTTGGGAGGGGGTTCACCAACTATTGTTCCCCTGTCATGGTCCGATCATTACCTCTTGCGGCTGGTCTTCCGTTGTGCCACACCCCACCACAGGGCTGCGGAACCGACCAGGTGTTTCTGCTCAAGGTGCCTAATGGACCCAGAGCAGTTCCAGATGGTGCTTGGGTCTATACCCATCGCCCTCACTCACAGCCCAGTCAATGCCTTGGTGGAGGTTTGGGGAAGGGCGGCCGCTGAGGCACTCGATTGTGTTGTACCCTTGCGACCCCTGATCCCATTGGGCCTCATGGTTTTCTGCAGAGCTCCGGGAGATAAAGCATCGGAGACAGGGTCTAGAGAGCAGTTGGAGGTCCAGCCATTCCGAATCTGACTGATTGCAGTTAAGAACCTTTGTAAGGTCTTATCTTGCAGCGATGAGGACAGCGAGGGCTAACTACTTCGCTGCCCTCATCGCGTCCGCAGATAATTGCCTGGCCACCCTGTTTAGGGTGACTCACTCCCTTCTTAATCAGGGGGTGAGGGAGGATCCCTTACAGGGACGGGCCGAGGAGTTTAGCCATCATCTGACAGACAAAATCACTCAGATCTGGGCCGGTTTGGACTCTGCCTGGGCAGAGTCTGATGTGGAGGAATCGGACGGTCTTGAGCATGTTATCTGGACTGTTTTCGATCCTGTTTCCTCTGATGATGTGGACAGGATTATGGGGAGCCTGAGCTCCACCACCTGTTTATTGGACCCGTGCCCCTCCTGTTGTGATTCAGGGTCAGCCTGTGGGTTCGGCAGTTGGGTTGGACGATTCAGAGGAGGAGGAGGGAGGTGTTGGAGAGCTTGCTGAGGATAGCCTTGAGGCTCCACAGAGCCCTCAGCCAGGCCCCTCCCATCTGGTTATGATGCAGACCCAACTGTGTGAGCCTGACAGCGTGGATGAAGATGACCCACAGCTGGCCCTGTTCAAGGACGCCCGATGCAGGAGTCAGTCAAGCAGGAGTAAACAGAGGAAGGCAATGGGGCACCTTGGAAGGAGGCAGAGAGAAGCCACGCCTTGAACTGTTTAAAAGGGGAATGTGTGGGAGGGCTGGTTTGCTGAAGGTAACCGTTTGAATAGCTCCTATTTCATGGTTTGTGTTTCTGTTTGCTCTGTTTGCTCTGTTTTATGTTAATAAATTTGGCAGGCTTAGTTCCAGCCTCTTGCCATTTTGTAAAGGGGTTGTCCCTGCCTTTTCTGCAGGGCCAGTAGTAGGCTTGTACAGAACACATCCTGGCTGATTTATGCAGCTGAGGAAAAGACACGAAGCTGGTTCCAGGCAGTAATATCTGCCTCTTTGAGTGAGGGTGTCTTCCCCGCCGCTCTGAAGTAGGCGGTGTTGAGGCCCCTTCTCAAGAAGCCTGCCCTGGACCCAGCGATTTTAAATAACTATTGTCCTGTCTCCAACCTTCGCTTTTTGTTGAAGGTTGTTGAGAGTGCAGTGGCGCATCAGCTTCCTCTGTTCATGGAGGAAACTGATTATCTGGACCCATACCAATCGGGTTTCAGGCCTGGGTACAGCTCGGAGACGGCATTGGTTGTGCTGGTGAATGATCTCTGGTGGGCTCAGGACAGGGGTTGCTCCTCTGTCCTAGTTCTATTAGATCTCTCAGCGGCTTTTGATACCATCGATCATGGTATCCTATTGCGGCATCTCAGGGGGTTGGGAGTGGGAGGCACTGTTTTGCAGTGGTTCTTCTCCTATCTCCTGGACCAATCGCAATTGGTGTTGATGGGAGGGTAGAGGTCTGCCCCAAGGCCTCTTATTTGTGGAGTTCCTCAGGGCTCAGTTCTCTCCCCCCTCCTGTTCAACATCTATATGAAGCCGTTGGGTGAGATCATTCGTGGTTTTGAGGTGGGCTATCATCAGTACGCTGATGATACCCAACTTTTTCTCTCCACCCCGAACCAACCCAGTGATGCCCTCGCCATGATATCCCATTGCCTGGAGGTGGTCCGGTTCTGGATGGGGAGAAACAGGCTTCATCTCAATCCTGCTAAGACTGAGTGGCTGTGCATACCGGCATCTCCGGTTAACCAGACTATTCCATCTTTAATGATGGGGGGTGAGGTGTTGCCCCCCATCAATAGGGCACACAACTTGGGCATCCTCCTGGATTTGCAGCTCAGTTTTGAAGATCATATACTGGCTTTGCCCAGGTTCGCCTGGTGTGCCAGTTGCAGCCCTATCTGGACTGAGATGCCCTACACACAGTCACACAGTGTGTAGATGCCCTACACACAGTCACTCATGTGCTCGTGACCTCCCGAGTGGACTAATGCAATGCTCTCTACATGGAGCTGCCCTTGAGGACCACCTGGAGGCTTCAGCTGGCGCAGAATGCAGCTGCGCGGGTTGTGATGGGGGTTTCCCAATACTCCCACATAACACCTCTGCTCCGCAAGCTGCATTGGCTTCTGGTTGCCCTCCGGATGAGATTCAAGGTTCTGGTAAAGCCCTAAATGGCTTGGGTCCGGGATATTTGAGGGAGCACCTGCTGCCGGCATCAAGTTCCCTTCATCCTGTGCGCTCCCACAGGGAGGGTCTTCTCAGGATACCGCCAGTAAAAGATTGGGGGAGTGCTTTCTCAGTGGGTGCGCCGGCCCTTTGGAACCAGCTGCCTGTAGAGCTTAGAACTGCCCCTGACCTCCGTTCATTCCGCTGAGACCTGAAGACCTGGCTCTTTGAGCTCTCTGGCCTGGACCGAGGGTATTAATTGGGGTTTTAATTGGTTTTTAACTAAGATTTTTTATATTCAAGATTTAATATAATCATTTTAATTTTTTTAAATTTTGTAATTGTGGTATTGTTTCTTTTAAAACCTTGTGAACCGCCCTGAGTCCTATGGGAGAAGGGCGGTATATAAGTCTAATAATAAATAAATAAATAAATAAATAAATAAATAAATAAATAAATAAAT
>JAKJMR010017365.1:40992-51295 GCA_024449315.1 Daboia siamensis | reverse complement strand
AATAAATAAATAAATAAATAAATAAATAAATAAATAAATAAATAAATAAATAAATAAATAAATAAATAAATAAATTGGTCTGGTGGCTCCCTTACTATGCATTTCAGTCATACTTTATGTGCTGTATTTCTGGTCTCTGACCATTTATCAATAAACAAATTCATATTCCTTGTATGAACAATTTGTCAAATAGTCAGGACAAATTATTTGGTTCTGAGCCAATAGTGCAGTATCAGAAGCTGGTCTATATCTACTCCCTGTGCTAAGAAATATCTGACAGTTCTGTTTAAAATGAGCCATTAAGTTTTTATTTTCATGCCAGCTTTAATTCTTTAATATTCCATTCTTATTACATTCAGGGATCAACCTTCCATGCAAAGTAATCCACAATTTAAGTATGTTTATTTAATCATACATAACCACAACAACAATGTTGGAAGGGACCTTTGAGGTCTTCTAGTCCAACCCCCTTCTAGTCCAGTCCCAGTCTCTTCTTAAAAACTTCCAGGGTTGGAGCATTCACAGCTTCTGGAGGCAGGTTGTTCCACTGATTAATTGTTCTAACTGTCAGGAAGTTTCTCCTTAGTTTTAGGTTGCTTCTCTCCTTGACTAGTTTCCATCCGTTGCTTCTTGTCCTGCCTTCAGGTGCTTTGGAGAATAGCTTGACTCCCTCTTCTTTGTGGCAGCCCCTGAGATATTGGAACATTGTTATCATGTCACCCCTTAACCTTCTCTTCATTAAACTGGACATATCCAATTCAAACAACTTTTCCTTATTATGTTTTAGCCTCCAGTCCCCCAATCATCTTTGTTACTCTTCTCTTTACTCTTTCTAGAGTCTCAACATCTTTTTTACATTGTGATGACCAAAACTGGATGCAGTATTTTTCATACTTCTCATAACTGTAACTCCATACATTTCTGTGAAAATATTCAATATTTCTCTTCACTCTGTTTCAAGCAGATCCTGTATAATCTACTTTATTTACATTCTCTTGGCAGATCAATATATTTGGGAACACTTTTTCATATAAGACTCATATTTTCTATTTCTGCAATCATTCTACTTTGCTCTAGTTTCTGTCATTTCTTCATTGTTCATCCATTTTCATTGTTTTACCACGCCCCATAATACAAATTAATGTTAGCTATTATGTGAATTCTGCTGTGCAGGTTTAACATAATCCCAGCATAGTCATATGTTCAGATAATTGATCCAATGGGAAATGAATTCCCAGTCAAAATAATACTTAATTCTGTTTTATTTTGAAAATACCACCTCTCTTAACTAATAGTTGTTCAGGTGTATTCCCCATGAAGGTACTTTTTTCTTTCTCTCTCTCTCTCTCTCTCAATCAATCCTTATTTTTTAAAAAAACAAAAACAAAAGAAGTTATTCCCTCTATATGTACAAATAATATTTATTTTTAAAAGCTGAGCCCATGTTAGTCCAAATTGGGAGTGATGAAGTAGGTAAGGATAAGATTTATCTGTATTCTATTATGATTCAAAGTACAAAAACAACTGCATTTCTTATAGAATGTTAGCTTTTTTAACCAATATAGCATCATTTTGAGTTTTAAAACATGATTGCATGTACTTTCAGGTAGGGGTGTAAATTGCAAGAGCCTTCATTTGACACTTGTTTTACACTCCTTGAAGAGAATCCTGGAAAAGGCACATTGGGTTTAAGAAGTTGTAGACAGTTTCTATGCTGCATTTAAACACAATCACACTGATTGAACAAGATTCAAATGATAATACTAGTTCAAGCTAAAAGTGTCAGTAGTTCTAATATATATATATATATCTGAAAGAAGCCTTACAATGCAAGTAGTACCATGCCTTGTATTCCATACTTTATAAGAAAAAAAAAAAGCTACAGGGAATCATTTCTCCATTAAAATATCTAATAAAGTCTGTAGAAAGCATATATATTTAAACACAACTTTGAATATTAGCTTTAGCTTATCTTTATGCCAAATTAGCTTCTTTTCAATACAGTTCCACATGTGTTCATTCATAGATCAATTTATCCTATTACTTTATATTTATGAAATTGTGAAAATGTATTTAAATTTACATTTAATGATGTATTTTTTTAGATTGTCAAAACATACAAACTTTATTTGTTCTCAGCATGAAGTAAAAGCTCTTTGGAATCAAGATTATATTCTGAATTCATGGACGTATCCATGTGTTCTGCAGGCAATAATGTGGATGCAATTTGCTAAGCTTTCCCCTGGGATGCTTTTTGACTTTCTGGTCTATCCTATAGATCCAGTGAATTCTGACATCTTTTAGTCAAGTAATAACAAGTCCTGAATCTGCTTAGCTTCCCAGCCTATAGAAAGTTACTTAGATGCTCCTGCTTATTCTTTAAAACTTGTCTAGAAATGACATATTTTAATACTATTGTGGAATATTTTTAATTTAAAATTGTGGTTCAAATTGTAGAAAGTGAGATATATGATTAAAGGAAAGATTTGAGTATTTTGAAATGAATGCAGAACAAAACTCTGAGAGGTTTTGTTTTCCATCACAGTATTTTTGGATGAATAAAATAAATTTAATTAAAATGAATGTTTCCTTATAGTTACATATATAATGTTATTTATTATTTCAACCATTAATGTATGTAGGTATTCTGTAATGTAGTAGTGCACTGATACAATCTGTATGTACTAATGCCAAAAAAATATTTTAAACACCATTTACTTTAGAAGAGGGGTGTCAAACTTGCAACATCACATGATGTGTCATGAGGTATCACAACTTTTTCCCCTTGTACAGCAATGGGGTGAGCTTGGTTTTGGCATGATGCATCTGGCCCATGGACTGACAATTTGACACCCCTTCTTTAGAAGGTAAACTTACGCATTACAACCTTGTAATCTAATGCCAGTTAAATAGAAATATAAGTTGTTGGCAAAAGTGGCCTCATTTGCAGTGTGCAGCCTAGTTTTATTTTGTTGCAAAACCAGTTTGTGTTCATGAAATTAAAATTGTTCCATTAGCATAATGATCTGTGGAGGTGGAGTGGATAGAATGCAATATTGTAGACTACTTCTGCTGTCTGCTGGTTACCAGCAGTTCAGCAGTTTGATTCCTACTCGCTCAAGGTTGACTCAGCCTTCCATGCTTCCGAGGTTGGTAAAATGAGGACACAGATTTTAGGGGACAATATTTTGACTCTGTAAATTGCTTAGAGAGGGTAGTTTATATTTTTTAAAAATAATAATAATTTTTTTTTCAGATTACCATCTCATTGAGGCAAGGTGGATGAACTTACAATAGTTATAGGAGCACAGTTGGAACACGTAAAGATCAAACTGGAAACAAAGATTCATAGACAGTATATATATATGTGTGTGTGTAATTGTTAGGACTTGATACCAACGTGATGCCACATAATTAATTTATTAATTTCACTTAGAAATGTCTCATGGAAAACAAAACTGCTGTGACTGAATTTCTTCTCTTGGGATTTTCTGGTGATCCAACATTCCAGGTTTTCTTGTTCCTGGTTTTTTTATCAATCTACATAGTAACTTTAATAGGTAATATGGTAATCATATTGGTAATAAGAGCTAACCCTCAACTACACACTCCAATGTATTTCTTTCTTATTAACTTATCTTTTATAGACATCTGCTATTCTTCTGTAACGGTTCCCAAAATGCTACAGAATCTCCTGGCTACTAAAAAGACAATTACTCTTTGTGGCTGCATAGCTCAGATCTTTTTCTTTATTTTCATGGTTGGAACAGAGATCTTCTTACTTTCAGCAATGGCATACGATCGTTATGCTGCTATATGTAATCCACTGAGATACAGCACCATTATCAACCACCGCTTATGCATCCAAATGGTACTGTTTGCATGGCTATCAGGTTTCCTGGATTCCCTTGTCAATACCCTTTTTTTAACTGACTTACACTACTGTGGTCCCAGTAACATTAACCATTTCAGCTGTGAGTTACCTCTGCTATTGCAGCTGTCTTGCACTAGTACTTTTGCCAATGAAATGGTCATTCTTACCTTTAGCATGCCATTAGGATTTGCTGCCCTTCTTCTAATTATAGCTTCCTATGTTCATATTGTTGGCTCCATTCTCAAGATAAATTCTGCAGAAGGAAGGCAGAAGGCATTCTCTACCTGTGCTTCCCACCTCACAGTAGTTTTCATGTTTTGTGGGACTGCTTTCATTAGATACATGAAACCTGCTTCTGGCTATTCAGACACCATGGACAAGCTAGCATCAATCCAGTACAGTATCCTAACCCCCATGTTAAACCCCATTATATACAGTCTGAAAAACAAAGATGTAAAAAATGCTGTGAAGAAGTTTTTTAGAAAGTGACTAAAGGTAATCTCAAAATTAAAATTAAAATTAAAATTTTTGCATTAAGGCAAAAATAGCAAGACTGGCGACCACGATATGGCATGCCTTATTAAATTACTAACTGAAGTTGTCACTTCTACAATTTTATCCACACTCTTTAAATTGGAGGATGGAGTTCAACCTGTTTGGAACAGATTGTACTCCTAGGACTTTCATCTTGTCACTTACTGTTTATGACTTCAACCAAACAATAGTAATATTCAAGCAGAGCCCACTTTATATAGAATGCCATATTCATTAATACCAAATGTGTTAAGACTTCATGGCTTATCTTGGATAACGAAGGGAAATTGAAAGATAGACAAGATTTACAATGACAAGTTATTTAGCATAGTCGCAAATTCAAATGTGATATGAAAAAGATCTGAAGACAATGGGATTCTATGAATAACAGACTGTCAACACTGCTAACATCGAATTTTCTTGCTTGACAAGAGATGAAGAAGCAGCTATTTCATATGTTAAAATTGTGTATTGCTTTAAGAGATAGGGTTAAGGCTGAGAGGAGAGAGGAGGAGGATTGTGCCTCAAGGCCATCTGAAATTAAAGAAGATAAGAACTTGGTGGATTTTCTAATGGAAGGGAAACTGATTATTTAAATTAATTGGAGAATATGATTAATGACAAAATTAGAAAGGTAGAGAATTGTGTTTAATATATTGTGCAAGAGGGCGGAGATTTCAGATTCCAGCTTCCTTTGAACAAGCATTTGCTGGTGTATTAGACTAAATAAAAGACTTTTAAGGTAAACAATGCCTCAGAGTCACTTGAAAAGCCCATACATCAGAAACTTGACACAGACAGAATTTGATCAAACGTTGTTAAAAACAGATGAAAACTTGATTAGGAAACTCTATAGATTTGTTCTAAATTTAAAGATGGAAGAAGAACAAGTAAAAGAAACAATGATAACATGGGCAAAAAACTTTGGATATTCTATAGACTTGGAAGACTGACAGAAACTATGGGATAGAAATGTCAGATGGACTAAAGCAGTCTCATATAACATGTTTATAAATGGCATATGACACCAGTAAGATTAGCGAAAATGTTTAAAAACACTTCATATAATTGTTGGAAATGCAAACAAAGGCCAGGTACTTACTATCACATCTAGTGGACATGCCCTAAAGCAAACAAGTTTTGGGATAAGATACATACATGGTTGGAAAAGATGACTAAAAGACTGATAGAATTTAAGCCAGAATTGTTTTGTTAGGAATATTAGGATGTAATTATGAGAACCAGAATGAATATTTAATATTGCATGTACTGACAGCAACGAGAATAGCATTTGCCCAATACTGGAAAAATGAAAACTTACCAACTGAAGAGAAAATTAATTAACAAAATCTTAGAATGTGCAGAAATGGATAGACTGACATTAGAGATTAAAGAGAAAGAAGATTCAGTTTATTATAGAACATGGGATATTTTTTATCAATGGTTAGGAAAATGAACTAGTGAGAAATGAATGTGATGTTATTTTGAATACATATTAATAAGAAGAATGACATGTATTGATTAACTGATACTGTTTTTGATTATTGTTTATTACATTCTCTACAGTTATTTATTACCATATTGCTATATTAACTATATTACTATATTAACAATTGTTAATTGAACATATGTACCCGGACAATAGTCGGTTTGCTAAGAATGTTATTGGAGGTTAATGCTGATCCCAACCCCGATGCTGATCCCAAACCCACCCTAAACCCTAATCCCTAACACCATCCTATTTTTTCCCTAACCCTATAAAATTCAATAAAATCCTTTTTTAAAAAAAACTTCATAGCTGATAGATTAAGATACATCATAACTCCAACTGCAATTTTTGGGACCAGGATGAGTCAGAGAAGGGCATTCTCGCCTAACACAAGGCTCCTTGGTGCTTCTCGAATAGATAGATATAGATGATATAGAGATAGAGATATAGACATAGACATAGACATAGATATAAATATAGATGATATTTGTAGTTATTAGCTGCAAAGTTGTGTCCGACCCATCACGACCCTATGGACAGTGTTCCTCCAGGCCTTCCTGTCCTCTACCATCTTCTGGAGTCTATTTAAGCTCACGCCTACTGCTTCAGTGACTCCATCCAGCCACCTCATTCTCTGTCGTCCCCTTCTTCTATTGCCCTCAATCTTTCCCAGCATTAGGCTCTTCTCCAGTGAGACCATCCTTCTCATTAGGTGGCCAAAGTATTTGAGTTTTAGCTTCAGGATCTGGCCTTCTAAAGAGCAGTCAGGGTTGATCTCCTCTAGGACTGACCGGTTTGATCGCCTTGCAGTCCAAGGGATTCACAGGAGTCTTCTCCAGCACCATAGTTCAAAGGCCTCAATTCTTTGGCACTCAACCTTTCTTATGGTCCAACTTTTACTGCCATACATTGCAACTGGGAAGACCATAGCCTTGACTATACGCACTTTTGTTGACAGGGTGATATCTCTGCTTTTTAATGTGCTGTCTAGATTTGCCATGGCTTTCCTCCTGAGGAGCAAGCGTCTTTTAATTTCTTGGCTAAAGTCCCCATCTGCAGTGATCTTGGAGTCCAGGAAAATAAAATCTGTCACTACCTCCATTTCTTCCCCATCTATTTGCCAGGAATTGAGAGGGCCAAATGCCATGATCTTGGTTTTCTTAATGTTAAGTTTCAACCCAAGTTTTGCACTCTCCTTCTTCACCCGCAACAAGAGGCTCTTTAGTTCTTCTTTACTTTCTGCCATTAGAGTGGTATCATCTGCATATCTTAGGTTGTTGATATTTCTTCCAGCAATCTTAATTCCAACTTTTGATTCATCTAGCCCTGCCTTTCTCATGATGTGCTCTGCATATAAGTTAAATAGGCAGGGCAACAGTATACAGCCTTGCCGGACTCATTTCCCAATTTTGAACCAATCAGTGGTTCCGTGTCCAATTCTCACTGTTGCTTCTTGGCCCGCATATAGGTTTCTCAAGAGACAAATAAGATGGTCTGGTACTCCCATCTCTTTAAGAACTTGCCACAGTTTGTTATGATTCACACAATCAAAGGCTTTAGCATAGTTCAGGGGTGTCAAACTCAATTTCATTGAGGGCCGCATCAACATTGCGGTTGCCCTCAGGGGGCCGGGTGGGCATGGGCCAGGGTGGGCATGGCTAGAGTGCGTATGGCCTACTGGGTGGGCGTGGCCAGCTCTACATCATTCGCATCAAGGGTGTCTATGGGGGCCTGGGCAGGAGTGGGACAGATCTGAGGGTCTCTGGCAGAAGGAGGGTCTCTGGGCCAGGGCCAAGGCAGTGGGGGCCGTTCCCTCACTGTTTCCAGGATGGCTTCGCGGGCCACATGAAACCACTTCGCGGGCCGGATCTGGCCCCCGGGCCTTGTGTTTGACATGTCTGGCATAGTTAATGAAGCAGAAGTAGAATTTTTTTGGAACTCCCTAGCTTTCTCCATGATCCAGCGTATGTTGGCAATTTGATGTCTAGTTCCTCTGCCTCTTCAAAATCCTGCCTGTACTTCTGATCCACATACTGGTGAAGTCTAGCTTGTGGGATTTTAAGCATGATTTTACTAGCATGAGAAATGAGTGCAATGGTGCGATAGTTGGAACATTCTTTGGCACTGCCTTTCTTTGGAATTGGAATGTAAACTGATCTTTTCCAATCCTATGGCCACTGTTGAGTTTTCCAAATTTGCTGGCAAATTGAGTGTAGTGCTTTTACTGCATTGTCTTTTAAGATTTTGAATAGCTCAGCTGGAATACTGTCACCTCCACTAGCTTTGTTGTTGCTCAGCTTTTCTAAGGCCCACTTCACTTCACATTCTAGGATGTCTGGCTCGAGGTCAGTGACCACCTCATTGTGATTATCAGGGACGTTAAGCTCATTCTTGCATAGTTCTTCTGTGTAATTTTGCCACCTCTTCTTAATCTCTTCTGCCTCTGTTAGGTCCCTGCCATTTTGGTCCTTTATCATGCCCAGTTTTGCATGAAATGTTCCCTTCATCTCTCCAATTTTCTTGAAAAGATCTCTGGTCCTCCCTATTCTATTGTTTTCTTCTATTTCTTTGCATTGTTCATTTAAGAAGGCATTCTTATCTCTTCTAGCTATTCTTTGGAATTCTGCATTCAGTTGGGTGTATCTTTCTTTTTCTCCCTTACTTTTTGCTTCCCTCCTTTCCTCAGCTCTTTGCAAAGCTTTCTCAGACAGCCATTTTGCTTTCTTGTATTTCTTTTTCTTTGGGATGGCTTTAGCTGCTACCTCTTGTACAATGTTGCTAACTTCTGTCCATAGTTCTTCAGGCACTCTGTCTCTCAGATCTAACTCCTTAAATCTATTTGTCACCTCTACTGTATATTGAACAGGGATATGATTTAATTCATACTTTAGTGGCCTAGTGATTTTCCCTACTTTCTTTGTTGTTGTTGATGTTAGTTGCGAAGTCATGTCCAACCCATCGCGACCCTATGGACAATGTTCTTCCAGGCCTTCCTGTCCTCTACCATCTTCTGGAGTCCATTTAAGCTCACGCCTACTGCTTCAGTGACTCCATCCAGCCACCTCATTCTCTGTCGTCCCCTTCTTCTATTGCCCTCAATCTTTCCCAGCATTAGGCTCTTCTCCAGTGAGTCCTTCCTTCTCATTAGGTGGCCAAAGTATTTGAGTTTTAGCTTCAAGATCTGGACTTCTAAAAAGCAGTCAGGGTTGATCTCGTCTAGGACTGATCGGTTTGATCGCCTTGCAGTCCAAGGGACTCGCAGGAGTCTTCTCCAGCACCATAGTTCAAAGGCTTCAACTCTTTGGCGCTCAGCCTTTCTTATGGTCCAGCTTTCACTGCCATACATTGCAACTGGGAAGACCATAGCCTTGACTATACGCACTTTTGTTGACAGGGTGATGTCTCTGCTTTTTAGTGTGCTGTCTAGATTTGCCATGGCTTTCCTCCCCAGGAGCAAGCGTCTTTTAATTTCATGGCTACAGTCCCCATCTGCAGTGATCTTGGAGCCCAGGAAAATAAAATCTGTCACTACCTCCATTTCTTCCCCATCTATTTGCCAGGAATTGAGAGGGCCAGATGCCATGATCTTGGTTTTCTTAATGTTTAGTTTCAACCCAAGTTTTGCACTCTCCTCCTTCACTTGCAACAAGAGGCTCTTTAGTTCTTCTTCACTTTCTGCCATTAGAGTGGTATCATCTGCATATCTTAGGTTGTTGATGTTTCTTCCGGCAATCTTAATTCCAACTTTTGATTCATCTAGCCCTGCCTTTCTCATGATGTGCTCTGCATATAAGTTAAATAGGCAAGGCGACAGTATACAGCCTTGCCAGACTCCTTTCCCAATTTTGAACCAATCAGTGGTTCCGTGTCCAGTTCTCACTGTTGCTTCTTGGCCCGCATATAGATTTCTCAAGAGGCAGATAAGATGGTCTGGTATGCCCATCTCTTTAAGGACTTACCACAGTTTGTTATGATCCACACAATCAAAGGCTTTAGCATAGTCAATGAAGCAGAAGTAGATGTTTTTCTGGAACTCTCTAGCTTTGTCCATGATCCAGCGTATGTTAGCAATTTGATCTCTAGTTCCTCTGCCTCTTCGAAATCCAGCCTGTACTTCTGGTAGTTCTCGATCCACATACTGCTGGAGTCTAGCTTGTAGAATTTTAAGCATAACTTTACTAACATGAGAAATGAGTGCAATGGTGCGATAGTTTGAACATTCTTTGGCACTGCCTTTCTTTGGAATTGGAATGTAAACTGATCTTTTCCAATCCTATGGCCACTGTTGAGTTTTCCAAATTTGCTGGCAAATTGAGTGTAGCACTTTTACTGCATTGTCTTTCAAGATTCTGAATAGCTCAGCTGGAATACTGTCACCTCCACTAGCTTTGTTGTTGCTCAGCTTT
>JAKJMR010017365.1:0-37848 GCA_024449315.1 Daboia siamensis | reverse complement strand
TGCAGTGATCTTGGAGCCCAGGAAAATAAAATCTGTCACTACCTCCATTTCTTCCCCATCTATTTGCCAGGAATTGAGAGGGCCAGATGCCATGATCTTGGTTTTCTTAATGTTTAGTTTCAACCCAAGTTTTGCACTCTCCTCCTTCACTTGCAACAAGAGGCTCTTTAGTTCTTCTTCACTTTCTGCCATTAGAGTGGTATCATCTGCATATCTTAGGTTGTTGATGTTTCTTCCGGCAATCTTAATTCCAACTTTTGATTCATCTAGCCCTGCCTTTCTCATGATGTGCTCTGCATATAAGTTAAATAGGCAAGGCGACAGTATACAGCCTTGCCAGACTCCTTTCCCAATTTTGAACCAATCAGTGGTTCCGTGTCCAGTTCTCACTGTTGCTTCTTGGCCCGCATATAGATTTCTCAAGAGGCAGATAAGATGGTCTGGTATGCCCATCTCTTTAAGGACTTACCACAGTTTGTTATGATCCACACAATCAAAGGCTTTAGCATAGTCAATGAAGCAGAAGTAGATGTTTTTCTGGAACTCTCTAGCTTTGTCCATGATCCAGCGTATGTTAGCAATTTGATCTCTAGTTCCTCTGCCTCTTCGAAATCCAGCCTGTACTTCTGGTAGTTCTCGATCCACATACTGCTGGAGTCTAGCTTGTAGAATTTTAAGCATAACTTTACTAACATGAGAAATGAGTGCAATGGTGCGATAGTTTGAACATTCTTTGGCACTGCCTTTCTTTGGAATTGGAATGTAAACTGATCTTTTCCAATCCTATGGCCACTGTTGAGTTTTCCAAATTTGCTGGCAAATTGAGTGTAGCACTTTTACTGCATTGTCTTTCAAGATTCTGAATAGCTCAGCTGGAATACTGTCACCTCCACTAGCTTTGTTGTTGCTCAGCTTTTCTTTTTTTTTTTTTTTTTTTTATTGAAAAGTTTTTCAGTACATTTTAATTATTACATCCCATCCCCCCACCCCCCCCCACCCCCACCCCCCCCCCACCCCCCCTCCCCCCCCCCTCCCCCCCCGGACTTCCCAGAGCTAGATACAAGGTATAAAAATAAAGTAACCAATCATAAACTCCCATATACTAACAACAATAAACTATTAAATCTCTCGCACTTTAGCTCTTATAAATTGACTACAAGCAATATACTTATTCAAATGCTAGATGAAACTTTTTAGTCCCATATTTATTCTGGATGTAATCAATCCATTTCTTCCACTCCACAATATATCGTTGTTGTGAATGGTCTTTCAAATATGCTGAAATCTTCGCCATTTCCGCCAGGTTGGAAACTTTTAAAGTCCATTCCTCTATGGTCGGCAGTTCTTCCTTCTACCAGTATTGCCCTATTAAAAGTCTCGCTGCCGTAATTAAGTTCAACATCAAATTAATGTCCAGCACAATAGTGTCAGTAATAATGCCCAATAAAAACAACTGCGGACAAAACTTTATGCTTCTCTTGAATATCTTCTGCATATTCCACCAAATCTTAATCCAAAATGCTTTGATCTTTTTACAAGTCCACCATATATGAAAATACGTTGCATCTTGATCACCACATCTCCAACATTTAGGCTGATAATTCGGATACATACTTGCTAGCTTTCTAGGATCTAAATGCCACCTATAAAACATTTTATAAAAATTCTCTCTTAAGTTTTGAGCTTGCGTAAATTTCACATTTCTAATCCAAATCTTTTCCCAAGTATCCATTGTAATAACTTCCTGAATATTCTGTGCCCATTTTATCATGCAATCCTTAACAATTTCTGTTTCTGAATCAATCTCTATCAATGCAAGATATATCCTTTTGATGTGCGCTGGTCCCTGATTTCTAATTTGTTTTACCAAATTTTCATCATCCGTTAAAAAACCAATCTTCTGATCCTCTTTCCACCTAGCTTGTAATTGTCCATATTGAAACCAAGTTTGTACTATCTTTTTTTCTCGTAAGAGATTATATGACTTCAGACTCCACACATTCCTCTCCAAACTCAAAATTTCCTTATATGTAATCACATCATGTTTAAATCCAACATTTATATTCTCTATTGCGTGTTTGGGTATTGCCCATAACGGTATCTTATAATTTAACTTTTGTCTATGCTTTTTCCAAACTCGCAACAAAGCATACCTCAAAATATGCATTTTAAACACGTTGTCTACCTTTTTATCGTACAATAAGTATGCATGCCAACCAAATAACAAATCATGGCCTTCAAGATTTAACAATCTCCCTTGTGTCAAATTAATCCAATCACTTATAGCTGATAATGCAGCAGCTTCATAATATAATTTAAAATTGGGCATTCTTAAACCACCTCTTTCACACGTATCCTGCATAATTTTAAATTTAACCCGTGGCCTTTTCCCTGCCCAGACAAATTTATTAATACCCTTCTGCCATTCCTCCAAATTTGAGTCCTTTTTAAGAATGGGTATCATTTGAAACAAAAATAAGAATTTCGGCAGAACATTCATTTTTACTGCTGCAATTCTTCCCAATAATGACAATTGTAATTTTTTCCAACTATCCAATTCTTTTTGCACTTTATTCCATAACTTTTCATAATTATTTTTGTATAGTTTAACATTTGAGGGTGTTAAATATACCCCCAAATATTTAACCCTTTCAACAATTTCAAATCCAATTAAGCTTTCTAAAGCTATCTTTTGTAATGCTGTCATATTTTTAGATAAGATTTTAGTTTTTTGTATGTTAATCTTGAATCCAGAAACTTTCCCATATTGCGATATTAACTCCATCAATTCCATAACAGAATTTTCTGGATTTGTCAACGTAATAACCAGATCATCCGCAAACGCTCTCAATTTATAATCCTGATCTCTTATTTGAATTCCCTTAATTGTTTCCAAATTTCGTATTTTAATCAGTAATATCTCCAACGTTAAGACAAATAATAAAGGTGATAACGGGCAACCCTGCCTCGTACCCTTTTCAATATTACACATTTCAGTCAAACTGTTATTAACAATTATTCGAGCTGTTTGCTTCTGATATATTGCCCTAATTGGTTGTAAAAATTCATCCCCAAAATTCATTTTGTCTAATACTTTCAGCAAAAATTTCCAATCCAATTGATCAAAGGCTTTTTCGGCATCCAAAAAGATCAATGCTGCAGAGATCTGGTTATTCCTTTCCAAAAATTCCAACAAATCAACTATATGTCTCACATTATTTTTCATTTGTCTACCACTTATAAACCCTGTTTGATCACCATGAATTACCTGTTGCAATACCCTCATCAGTCTACTAGCTAAAACCTTAGCAAATATCTTGTAGTCCGTATTCAAAAGTGATATTGGCCTATAATTTCTTGCTTGAGTAACATCCTGATCTTCTTTCGGAATTAAAGAAATAAAAGCAGTTTTCCAAGACGGAGGCACTCCTCCCCCTTTTTGAATTGTCTGGAATAATTCCTTTAATGGCTTTATCATCTCAAACTGTAAATTTTTATAATACGCAGCAGTCAAACCATCGGTGCCTGGCGCTTTACCTACTTTTAACTGTTTAATTGCCAAATATATTTCTTCCTCAGTTATCAACTGATTCATTTCTTCTTTTTGCTCTTGCGTAAGAACCGGGATGCTAAAGTCTTTTAAATATAAATCAATGTCCATTTCATTAATCTTATCACTAGCATATAGTTTAGAAAAAAAATCAACAAAAGTTTCCTTGATAAGATTCTGTTGATACACAATCTTCCCCTTATGTTCTATTTTGTCTATATTAGAAGCCCTTTGCTTCTTTCTTAACATATAAGCTAACCATCTGCCTGGTTTATTGGCATTGCAAAAAGTATTATGCCTTGCAAACCGTAAATTAGTTGCCACCTGGTCAGCCATTAACTTGTCAAATTGTCCTCTTAATAACTTAATAGTCTCTTTGATCTTCACATCCGATGGATTCAAAATTAAAGCCTTTTCTTTCTGCTTAATCTCTGTTTCTAGTTCTTTCCTCCTAAATTCCAAATTACGTCTATATTTATTGTTAAGATATATCAGCACACCTCTCATATACGCCTTACTAGCATCCCACACCATTTCCATAGAAGTACCCTTGTGCATATTTGTTTCAAAAAAAATCTTCATCTGTTTTTTACACTCTTCCACATTTTTCTGATTTCTGAACAAATTCTCATTTAAACGCCAGGAACGTCGTTCTCTACTATCTTTTCCAATCTCTAACCAGACTGGGCTGTGATCAGACATAGTCTTTGAACAAATCTTTATCCTCTTAGTTCTAAAAAAAGATCATTAGACAATAATATAAAATCAATCCTAGAGAAAGATTGATGTCTATCAGAAATAAAAGTGTAGTCCCTCTGCTGGTCCTGGTCTTGTTCACATCTGACACGTCTCAAAGCAGCACGCGTAATCCTCTGATCTTTTACTTCTTCTGATACTGTGGAAATTTGGGTCGCTCCTGCTGCAGTCTCATCTATCTGTGTTGCTTCAGCATCATAAGACTTTCCCTCCTTTGTTGATTCCAGAAGTGGTATGGGGGTTGCTTTTAAAACATTATTATAAAAATCACGTGCTTGCAGCACTGTAGCAAAACGGTATCTTGTATCTTCAAACATTACCACCATACCCACTGGGATCTCCCATCTGAACCTGATATCACATCGCTTAAGCTCCTGTGCCAGAAATGCAAATTCCTTTCGTTTCCTTAGAATTTTTGGAGGAATCTCTTTTAAAACCAAAACTTCTTGGTCTTCAATCACAAGCTTAGTATTGTAAGAGACTTGAATAACTTCATTCCTGATTGCTCTCTTTGTAAAATAAACAACCACATCTCTAGGTAATTTCCTTTGTCTCGCAATCCAGGAGTTAACACGGAAAATTTTGTCTATATCTTCTGCAATTCCTTCAGCTGGCCTTCCCAACACGTCTTCGAGAGCAACAGAAACTAATTTTTTCAAATCTTCCTTCAAATTCTCCTTAAGGCCCCTAATCCTCACAGCAAACTCCATTTCATGATATTGTACCAATGTCAAATCATAATCAATTTTATCCACCACATTCTCAGTCTCTAGTATTTTTGCATCCAATTTAGTATTATTTTGAGTGAGATCCTCCATTCTTTCGCCAAGGCGTTCAATGCATATCGCCATGCCTTGAAATGCAAGCAAGATGTCCTCCCTTATTACTGTAAACTTTTCTGTCAACTTCTCATCCATCTTTTCATCTATCATCTCAGCCAAATGCTGTGAATGCTTTTCCAAGGCATCTTGCAAAACTTTAACAGTTAAAACAGGCGAAGGTAGAGGTGCAGGAGGTACTAACACTTGCGCTGATGATTGCGGCAGGGGGGAAGCCCCCGCAGTTTTAGGAAGTTTAGAAGATCTAGCGGCCATTTTTCCCCTCTTTTGCAACTACGCACTTTCACTTTCTATGTCTTCAATGTGGATTGAGCCAAAGATCAAAAGTTCACTTACTCCTTGTTCTCTTGCATCGCTCTGCCTGCTTTTATTATCTTCCAAAGTCCATTCTTGTAGGCAGGGATGGTTGCGTTCGCCTTGTTCTGCTCCAGGAAAAACGGAGCAGACACGCTGCGCAGCCCGGAGAAATCCAAGCTTCGGGGGGGCTCAATCTTTCAGCCGCCAGAACTTTAAGCCCTGGCGGCCCCAGAGAGCCCTTCCCCTACTTGGAAACTCACCCCCTCCTCTTCTCCCGAGGAGGGGGCTTCCGAACCGCCGAAACAGCTGATCGGCGCTGTTTTCGGCGGTTCTACAAAGCCGCGAAGCTGACAAGCTAAAAGCAGCTGTCGGCGGCGGCGCCTTGCCACCCGGAAGTCGTTGCTCAGCTTTTCTAAGGCCCACTTCACTTCACATTCTAGGATGTCTGGCTCGAGGTCAGTGACCACTTCATTGTAGTTATCAGGGATGTTAAGCTCATTCTTGTATAGTTCTTCTGTGTAATTTTGCCACCTCTTCTTAATCTCTTCTGCCTCTGTTAGGTCACTGCCATTTTGGTCCTTTATCAGGCCCATTTTTGCATGAAACTTTCCTTTCATCTCTCCAATTTTCTTGAAAAGATCTCTGGTCTTCCCTATTCTATTGTTTTCTTCTATTTCTTTGCACTGTTCATTTAAGAAGGCATTCTTATCTCTTCTAGCTATTCTTTGGAATTCTGCATTTAATTGGGCATATCTTTCTTTTTCTCCCTTGCCTTTCGCTTCCCTCCTTTCCTCAGCTATTTGCAAAGCTTCCTCAGACAGCCATTTTGCTTTCTTGCATTTCTTTTTCTTTGGGATGGTTTTGGTTCTACCTCTTGTACAATGTTGTGAACCTCTGTCCATAGTTCTTCAGGCACTCTGTCTATCAGATCTAATTCCTTAAATCTATTTGTCACCTCTACTGTATATTGAACAGGGATATGATTTAATTCATACCTGACTGGCCTAGTGCTTTTCCCTACTTTCTTTAATTTAAGTCTAAACTTTGCCACAAGAAGCTCATGGTCTGAGCCACAGTCAGAGTGTTTGCTATCACCATCGTATTCTCTTGACAGAATTCTATCAGCCTATGCCCTGCTTCATTTTGTACTCCAAGGCCAAACTTGCCTGTTATTCCGCTTATCTTTTGGCTTCCTACTTTAGCATTCCAAACCCCCATGATGATAAGGACATCATTTTTTGGTGTTAATTCTATAAGGTGCTGTAGGGCTTCAATTTCATCCTCTTCAGCACTGGTGGTTGGGGCATAGACTTGGACTACTGTGATATTGAATGGTTTGCCTTGGATTCGAACTGAGATCATTCTGTCATTTTGAGGATTGTATCCCAGTATTGCTTTTCCTACTCTTTTATTGACTATGAAGGCTACTCTATTTCTTCTGAGGGATTCTTGCCCCCAGTAGTATACCTGATGGTCATCTGAATTAAATTCACCCATTCCTGTCCATTTTAGTTCGTTGATACCTAAGATGTCGATGTTCAGTCTTGTCATCTCTTATTTGACTACGTCCAGCTTGCCTTGATTCATGGATCTTACATTCCAGGTTCCTATGGAGAAAAAATCTTTACAGCATTGGACTTTCCTTTCACCACCAGACATATCCACAGCTTAGCGTCCTTTTGGCTTTGGCCGAGTCGCTTCATTCTTTCTGGCACTACTAGTACTAGCCCTCTGCTCTTCCCCAGTAGCATATTGGACGCCTTCTGACCTGAGGGGCTCATCTTCCAGTGTCATATCATTTTGCCTTTTGGCACTGTCCATAGGGTTTTCATGGCAAAGATACTGGAATGGTTTGCCATTTCCTTCTCCAGTGGATCACGTTTTGTCAGAACTCTCTGCTATGACCTGTCCGTCTTGGGTGGCCCTGCATGGTATAGCTCATAGCTTCATTGAATTACGCAAGCCCCTTTGCCATAACAAGGCAGTAATCCATGAATGGGATAGATGATATAGATATCGATATAAACATGGTAAGGCTATTAAAATTAGGAAACTGCAAGCAAATGTCCACTACATTTCTACCCATCCCAGTTTCCATTTCTCCTGTTCTCCATTTCTCCTTAACTACTTCAAAAATGGATCCCTTTATTTGTACTTAAACTAAGATTTATTAGACTATATTCCAACAAAAATGCTAATGGGCAATGGTGTGCTAAGCTCGCTTATATCATTTTAAGAGAGCCAATTATTAAATTTTCTGGAATTTTACAATCTGACCTGTTAGCAGACCTGAGTTATTATAGCTAGCATGCTAATCAGCTTTTCTGCTTTTAGCAGAGTACAAGCTATACAGAATGTCATCCTCGATTGTCAATTTTATAGGACCTCTGCAGAATCCTATTGACTCTGCTTCTGACTTATGTGATTTAATACCCAACATTATGAAAAGTTTCTGATATCTGATCCAGAATCCTGTAACAATACATAATATGGCCAGATGCTGTACAGCTGCTTATCAAAAACGGCATTGACAAAGCAATATTTATAAACTCTATGGAAATGACATGCAATTGTTGGAAAAGTTCCCGATTAAAAAACTAAGAAAAGATTTCATTATTAAGAAAAAAATGAGGATATTTGACCCTGGACTCAAAGATAATAATTGGGGTGATTTGTGGTAAGAAAGAAACCATGTAGACTTTCTATGAATAAATTACAATAATAGACTGTTAAAGTGCTTTGAATTTTTACTTTGTTATTGTTGAACCTGTTAACTTTTTTTTTCCACATATATAATATCTAACAGGTCAATTGGGCTGCAAATAGATGTACAATCTTATAAATTTTAGACTTGCTCTGCAAGGGGAGAAGCTATAATTGTTGCAATAGTTTTCTCAGTGTTCAACCAGGAGGGATAATATGTGTTTCTGTCCTTTGTTTTTTTTTTTTTTAAAAAAAAATCATACTTTTTTTTCAATGTTTTTTAGTTTTGTTTTCTTTCTGTTTAATTTTTTTTCCTTTGGATTTTGGGTTTTAATCTGTATAATAAAATAAAATTGTATTTTTTTTAAAAAAAGAATTCCCGCACTTCAGTTTCATCCCAAGTAATTACATAATGCTTATTTTCTATTTTTTTAAATTAATTTTAGTCTGCTGGAGGCTTTTTGTTTAGTTCTCTTCATTTTTTTTTAACTTTCAACAATATCTTTGCATTATATCTTTCTTTTTTAATCTCAGGTACTTGATTTCTTTGACTACATTCTGCAGCAATCTTTTCTTCACTAAGTGTGTTATGTCACATCTTTCTTAATAGTTGCAGCTATCCATCTCTTAAATATATATTTTTTTATTTACAACATTTTCATTACCATTTTACCCAGCATCCTTTTCATACTTCCTTTAATTATAACTCAATACATTTGTATGACACTATGTAATATTTCTCTTCACTCTATTTCAAGCAGATTCTATACAGTCTTCCTTATATATACTTTCTTTCTATTCTCTTGGCAGATCAATATATTTGGGCACACTTTTTTTTCATACAAGACCAGTGGTGGGATTCAGCCAGTTCACACCGGTTCAGTAGAACTGGTAGCTAATTTTTTGTTGCCCAGTATGGACTTCTGCAAGGGATGCGGTGGCTCAGTGGGTTAGGATGCTGAGCTTGTCGATCAGAAGGTTGGCAGTTTGGCGGGTCGAATCCTGAGTTCCGTGTAGCAGAGTGAGCGCCTGTTACTCGTCCCAGGTTCTGCCAACCTAGCAGTTCGAAAGCACATAAAAATGCAAGTAGAAAAATAGGGACCACTACGGTGGGAAGGTAACAGCGTTCCGTGCGCTTTTGGCATCTAGTCATGCCGGCCACATGACCATGGAGAAGTCCTCGGACAAGCGCTGGCTCTTCGGCTTTGAAACGGAGATGAGCACCAGCCCCTAGAGTCGGAAATGACTAGCACACATGTGTGGGGGAACTTTTACCTTTACCTTATGGACTTCTGGAAGTGGCATCCACACAGAGAACTGGTTATCCACATAGTTGAATCCCACGACTTTACAAGACTCATATTTTTTCTACCTGCAGTCATTCTACTTTGCTCTACTTTCTGTCATTGCTTCACTATTCATCCATTTTGATTGTTTTGCAAGACCCACTCTAATCCTTTCAAGACACCCATGCCCATAAAAGAAAATAGTGTTAGCTATTATGTGAATTCTGTTGTGCAGGTTTAAGATAATCCCAGATAGTCTATGTTCAGATAATTGAAAATAAATTTCCGATAAAAAAATACTTAATTCTGTGTTTTGAAAATACCATCTCTCTTAACTAAGTGTTGTTCTGGGGTTTTCCCCATGAAGGTACTTCTCCCTCTCTCTTTCTCTTTCTCTTTCTCTCTCTCTCAATCCTTATTAGAAACAAAAACAAAAACAAAAAAATTTATTCCCTCTATATGTAAAAATAATATTTATTTTTACAAAGCTGAACCCATGCTAGTCCAAAAAGAGATTTGATGAAGTAGGTAAGGATAAGATTTGTCTGTTTCCTATTATGGTTCAAAGTACCAAAAAAACACACCAAAAAACTGCATTTCTTATAGAATGTTAGCTTTTTAACCAATGTAGCCTCATTCTGAGTTTTAAAACATGATTCCATGTACTTTCAAGTAGAGGTGTAAATTGCAGGAGCATTCATATGATACTTGTTTTGCACCCCTTGAAAAGAATCCTGGAAAAGACACATTTGATTTAAGAAGTTGCAGACAGATACTATCATTCAAATGCAATCACAGTGACTGATTAAACAAGATTAAAATGATAATACTAGTTCATTAGTCAGTGTCAGCAGTCCACTTCTTTAAAAAAAATTGAAAGAAGCTTACAGTGCAATTAATTCAGCATTACCATGCCTTGTTCTCCATGCTTTACAAGGTAAGAAATAGATTCTTGGGAATCATTTCTCCAATGAAATATTTAAGAAAGTCTGTAGGCAATCTTATATATTCAAATACAACTTTGAATATTAGCTTTAGTCTACCTTTATGCCAAATTAGCTTTATCCAATACAATTCCACATGTTAGATCATAGGTCAATTTATCCTATTACTTTCACACTTGTGAAATTATGAAAATGTATTTCAGAATACATTTAATGATGCATTTTTAGATTATTTAATGATGCATTTTTAGATTATCAAAACATACAAACTATATTTGTTCTCAGCATGAAGTAAAAGCTCTTTGGAAACAAGAATATATTCTGAATTCATGGACGCATCCATGTGTTCTGCAGGCAATAATGTGGATGCAGTTTGCTATAGCTTTCCCCTGGGATGCTTTTTGACTTTCTGGTCTATCCTATAGTTCCAGTGATTTCTCTTAGTCAAGTAATAACAAGTCCTGAATCTGCTTAGCTTCCCAGCTAGAAAGTTACTTAGATGTTCCTGCTTATTCTTTAAAACTTGTGTCTAAAAATGACACATTTTAATGTCACTGTGGAATATATTTTAATTAAAAATAGTGGTTCAAACTGCAGAAAGTGAGAAATATGATTAAAGGAAAGATCTGAGTGTTTTGAAATGAAGGTCTCTCTCTCTTTGTGTGTTTGTGTGTCTCTTTCATGTACTATCTCTATCTTTTTAAAATGAATAACTATAATACATAATTCATATTTAGAGAATCAATTGATATTTTGCCAGATTGCTATCCCATTGAGGCAAGATGGATGGACTTAATTACAATGATTATACTGGTCTACAATTTTTGGGAAATTATCGATCTCTGAGATAAAATTTATTAATTTTTACATATTTTGATTAGATGAATTAGAAAACATGTGATAAAGGTGTTGGTTGGCTAAAGTTTTCAAGATATTTCACAATAAAGATTTATACACAGGCAAGTATATTTGATCTTGATGCCTCATAATTTCTTAACAAAGTATGGTAGAACCATGAAAATGGTACCACATGCAATTGTATAAATTTATCTTCAATTTGACACTAAAGATTATTACTTAACTGTAATTTATTGTTCTTTTATTCCAAGGCACATTTGTCTTGGTCAGTTACATCTGGTGGCTTGTGAAAGTGTTATTGCCTAACATTTTCAAGGAACAGTTGTGTGATATTTTTCCTTGGAACCCACCAGTCATAGTAGTGACTGCACTTTTCACATGGTTCCCACAGTTGCAAAAGGGATCTCAAGAAATAAGAAGTGGACCATGGAATATCTACAACTTCAATCTGTACTGCATCCAGATCCACCAGAATCCTCTTCCTAGACCCAGATGATGATTAAGATGATGAGCAGGATGCAACTGTCAGTGGACCCATACTACTGTATGCTCCTCCTGAACTACATTTAATTTCATAAAGTGAACTAAATGACCTGGTCAGGGATTTGGAATTGCCTAAGAGTAAGGCAGAGCTACTGGCCTCCAGATTTCACCAGTGGAACCTTGTTGTTTAATCTGATGTGTGAGCTTGTCAGTTTTTCATGGAATAGCATGAAAATGTTACATGAAAAACCAATAAATGAATGGAAAGTTATGTTATTGATATCAATAAAAAATTATAGTTGGTATTGCTGTATCACATTTTGCAGAAAATGTAAAGCATAATCACATATCCCACTTGTAATTTCTAATTATTTTGATACAATTTTGACCTGAAGCTATATCTTGGAAACTGGAGCCTATTAACACTCAGGACTTAATTTTCCTTTATTAGTGACCCAATTTAGGTAAAATTAAGCTACTTTCATTTCTGAGGCTTTCTCCTCATAGACCAGTATTAGGGGACTACAGTTGGAAGACCTAAAAGATCAAGTTGGAACCAAAGATTCATGATCAAAATCAGTCTATGAGATTTCTAGAATTTGGCATCAACTTGATGCCACATAATTAATTAATTAATGTCATTTAGAAATATACTATGGAAAACAAAACTGTTGAGGCTGAATTTCTTCTCTTGGGATTCTCTGGTGATCCACATTCCACTGGATCACCAAAAAAAAAAACCCAACCATTGTTCCTATTATTTTTATCAATCTGCTTTAACCTTAGTAGGAAATATGGTCATCATATTGGTAATAAGTACAGTATCTTAAACCCCATGTTAAACCCCATTATAAACAGTCTGAAAAACAAAGATATAAAAAATGCTCTAAAGAAGCTTTTTATAAAGTTACTTCAAAAAGGCCCTTGAACTTACTAAATTTTGAGATTCCTTTGATGAAGAGTCCCTTGCTTGAATGGGGTTTCCTAGATCTACTGCTTGAGCAGGGGATTAGACTAGAAGATCTTCAAGGCTCCTTCCAACTCCATTATTGTATTATATTTAGCCTACCAAAGAGAAGAGTTAGGGGAGATGTGATAGCTGGCATCCGATACTTGAAGGACTATCACAGGAAAGAGGGGGTTGATTTATTTTCTATAGCACCTGAAAGTAGGACAAGAAGCAATGTGTCAAAGCTTATTAAAGAAAGATCCAAGCTGGAAGTAAGGAGAAATTTCTTGACAGTGAGAACAATTGATCAGTGTAATAGCTTGCCTGTTCTGTGCAGCTGCTTATAAAATAAGGCAGTGACTAAAAGCAGTTGAATCTAGGTTAATTGTGGTCTGCTGAATATTGCAGACTCTTAGCTCTTAACTAAGCCATTCATTTAATAAAGCTTTTATTCTTAAAATATCTTTTACTTACAATTATTATTTTACATTAATATTGTTCTATTTATCTTCATCCTTAAGCTTATTCCAGTATTGGCATTGTGAAAATTAATAAATGGAATATATATTTGTTTTGAAAGAAAGTCTATGTCATTAAATCCTACTCTTATAGTTTGGGGCAAGGTGGTGGAGGACACAAAAGAATTATGACAGCAGAAATATTTGGCCATAGTTTATTAACATGTTTATTAAACATTTTAAGATACGTCCCTCTGCACTTTCCCTGCTTCTCCCACCCATGCAAAAAAAGAAAAAGAAATATAAATCTTTTGCTGCATTCTCCTGATGTAATGTCTGAAGAAATGTGTGCCATTGATTTGTTTAAGATGGATATATTTTCTCTTAGCTTTTGCCTTACAGAATTATGGAATACAAGTAGTCCTTTACTTGTATTATGTAAACAGGTTTTATGGTAATAAGTCAAGGCACATTTGTGACTGGACATGATTTTACAATATATTTTGTGGGGTCATAAAGCAAATCACTATGATCATTGAGAGAATTCTGTGGTCAAAACAGGCAAAAATACAAAAAAAAAAAAAAACCGAGCAAAAAGATCACAAATCATGTTTACATGGCTACAGGATACTGCAACTACTTTTAAAGATGGGTTGGTTACCAAGCATCTGAAAAGCGGTTATGTGACCATGAAGTTGGAAGCCAACATTTTACACAGAGGTCTGTCATAATTTCAAATGGTTTTTAAGCAATAGTAATTTATCATGTTACTTCAATTCCAAGAGCTAATTTTGAACTCTAAAGCCTCTCATGACTGCTTAGATGAGAACACAAATCTTCTGATATGTAGTAGTAGTTCAAGTAGGGACTGAGACATTCTAACAACATTAGTTGGGTGACATTTTGCAGATAAAATAAAGACAAAGAAATGATTCTGTTTCATGCATGAGACTGGTCATATTAATAATATTCTATGAGCTTCATTGTAAGTATTTCTTCACTGTTTCATCTCTTGGAAATTGCAGGAAACCCAAGGACCCATCCACATTTGACAAGGCAGGAAGAGATATTCAGGAACAATCCTACATAGCATTCAGAACTCCTCTGTTCTGCCCCTACCCCCAAGTGCTTAACAAAGTATTCAACAGCTCTACCCCCAAGGGTGCTGGGAAATTCCCCAACACATTTTAAAAATATTCCATATCCACCAAAATTCTGGGGCAGGCCATTTAAACTGATCCATCCTTCCTACAGAGGCTGGTGGCTACAACTCACCTGAGCCCAGTGCTCTTCAACATCTTCATCAATGATTTGGATGAGGAGATAGTTGGGAAACTTATCAAATTTACAGACGACACCAAGCTGGCAGGAATAGCCAATACTCCAGAAGATAAGCTTAAAATACAGGAGGATCTGGACAGACTCGAACACTGGGTGCTATCTAACAAAATGAAATTCAGTTGTTCTACATTTAGACAGGAAAAAATCAAATGCACTGGTATAGTATAGGTGGTACCTTGCTCAATAGTAGTAACTGTGAGAGGGATCTCGGAGTCCTAGTAGACAATCACTTCACTATGAGCCAGCAGTGTGCTGCAGCTGCCAAAAAAGCCAACACAGTGCTAGGCTGCATTAACAAAGGGATAGAATCAAGATCAAGTGAAGTACGAATATCACTTTAAAATGCTTTGGTAAAGCTACACCTGGAATACTGCATCCAGTTTTGGTCACCATGATGTAAAAAAGATGTTGAGATTCCAGAAAGGGTACAGAGCAGAACAACAAAGATGATTGGGGGGACTGGAGACTAAAACATATAAGGAATGGTTGCTGGAATAGGGTATGTGTAGTTTAATGAAGAGAAGGGTGAGGGGTGACATGATAGCAGTGTTCCAATATCTCAGGGGCTGCCACAAAGAAGAGGGAGCCAAGCTATTCTCCAAAGCACCTGAAAGCAGGACAAGAAGCAATGGATGGAAACTAGTCAAGGAGAGAAGCAACCTAGAACTAAGGAGAAACTTCCTGACAGTTAGAACAATTAACCAGTGGAACAACCTGCCTCCAGAAGTGGTGAATGCTCCAACACTGGAAGTTTTTAAGAAGAGACTGGACAGCCATTTGTCTGAAATGGTATAGGGTTTCCTGCCTGAGCAAGGGGTTGGACTAGATGACCTCCAAGGTCCCTTCCAACTTTGTTGTTGTTGTTGTTGTTATCCTATTGCCCTTGCAATGGGATAACAACAAGTTATTTTTATAGGAAAAGCTTCCTACTGGGTAAATATAGTCATTGCTGTCAGCTATTCATTCATGAACAACCATCTCTCCACGCCCCTCTGTCTTACACTACCTCCTTCAGATTGTCATGGGAATAGAGTAAAAATGCAGTATAGGGAAATTGGGTCCACATAATCCTATGCATCCAAATACTAATCCCCTTTAATATAAGAAATATTAAAAAGAGTCTGCATAGAGTACGTAAAATCAATGAGACTACCTAAGAAAAAGCAACAAAAATGTGTAAAATTAAGATTTTCTAGTACTAGTTTACAGCAACCTATAAATCAATTATATGTCATCAAGTCAGTGTCAGCTCCCAGCAAGCTCATAGATTTCTCCAGCTGACACTGTCTCCAATAGTTTTATTTTTTTTATTATTATTATTTTAATCCCATTTATATCCCGCCCTTCTCCGAAGACTCAGGGCGGCTTACAAGCTTAGCAGTAGCCTTCATTCTATGTATATGCCTGCTTATTAGCCCACCCCCAAGCGGCATTATTACAAAGTCAGCTTATTGCCCCCAACAATCTGGGTCCTCATTTTACCTACCTCGGAAGGATGGAAGGCTAAGTCAACCTTGAGCCTGGTGGGATGCGAACCTGCACTAATTGCAGGCAGCTAGTGTTACTTAAGGAGGCATTAGCCTACTGCTCCACCAAGGCTCATTAATAGTGTCCTTCAGATCTTCCAACTTTGTACTCATCACTACTTTGAGTCCATCATGCTCTTCTATTTTCTTCTACCTTTCCCAGCTTTATAGACTACTCAAGAGATGCCTTCACAGAATGTATTTAAAGTATGTTGATTTGTTCAATGATCCACATATTTGTTTCCTAGGCCACCTATGGTATTCTTCTCCAATACCTGAGTTTGAAAATATCTATACTCTATATATCCAGACTATCATATGGGAATACTGTGGCTTGCACAATTCTGATCTTTGTAGGAATAAGCAATCACAGTACCTTGAGAGGGGTGGCCAACTGAGCCAAGAAGTTCTTTTAAAGATTCAGAGACCCTATGGTACTGGCTGCATGGCTGTCAGGTTTATTGGATTCCTGTATTAATACTCTTTTCTAATTGGATTAAACTTCTGTGGTCCTAGTAACATTAACCATTTCAGCTGTGAGTTACGTTTGCTATTACAGCTGTCTTGCACTAGTACTTTTGTGTCTTTAGCATAGCATAAGGGTTAGCTTGCCTTCTTTTAATTATAACTTCCTATGTTCATATTGTTGTCTCCATTATCAAGATAAATTCTGCAGAAGGAAGGTAGAAGGCATTCTCTACATGTGCTTCTCATCTCCTGGTGGTCCTCTTGGTTTGTGGGACTGCAATCATCAGATATATGACACCTGCCTCTCGCACCTCTGGCTATTCAGACACTATGGATAAGTTTGTGTCAATTCAGTACAATGTTCTCACCCCCATGTTTAACCCCATTATATACAGCCTGAAAAATAAAAATGTGAAGAAAGCTATTAAAAATGTGTTTAGAAACTGACTTTAAGTAGGCTTTGCAACAAGTGAATTTTTATATAACCTTGATGAATGAAACAGATAATTGTATATTTAATGCCTATTGTTTGAGCTCTCTATATTTAATATTTTGAGATTCTGAATATCTTTTCATGCATAAAGTATTTTACAATGCTCTGCTGGGGTACTGTTTGAAGGAATGTGTACTGATTTGTGGAGCTAGGACTTATGGTAACTTACCTTTTCTTATAGAATGCTATTAGCCATGCATTAACTACTTCCATTGAGATAAAAGATTTATATACACAAACACATTCCTTTCTGTCATGTGTATGAAAGAAAAATGTCATTCCCAGAAGGGTGGTCATTAATATTAAAAAAATTGACATTTACATAAATACAAAATTCTGTATTGGTTTTAATATGTCTGCATTGCTTTTACTGTTTCTTTTTTGATATGATCAGATGAAAAAATCAATAAAATTTGTTGTTTTAGGTTTGAGAGGTTTTCTTATTTTGCTTGAGAAAAATTATCAGTTAGAATGATGATACTCTTCCCAAACTTTAAAATCAGTAGATTTAGGCTTTTGTTTTCCTCCAAAACAAGTAGAATTTCATTAAATTCACTGTATCCTACATCTCACCTGTTGAAGAAATAGAATATTAGGTATATATATGTATTATATATTTAGAATATATGGATTATGTATTTTTGATTTGATCCTATATTTTAGAAGAACTCTGTGTCAAATCTTTATGGCTGTGGTCATGACCAACATAGAACTCGGTGGGTATTTATGGAGATTTTCAGTCATCCAGGTCATGGTTGTCCCAAAGGTGCTTTTTTCAAAGACAACTGGAGTTTCTTTGTTTTTCCTTTTCATCCAAGAAGCTTCTTCAGTCTGAACTGAAGAAATTTCTTCGATGAGAAGTTAAACGTCTTCAAGGAAAAAGAAAGGAAGTCCAGTTAATTTTTGAAAAAGCACCTTTGGGACAATTCAGTGTATAATTAAATATTACCTGAACAGAGTTGCTTCTTGTATTCCCTTAATGTAAAATCTAGTTGAAATTAACAGATCTTCAGCTACTGTGACTATATAGGAAAATGCAATATAAAAGGAGAACTATATCTATCGGTAAGGGACGCGGTGGCTCAGTGGGTTAGGATGCTGAGCTTGTCAATCAAAAGGTCGGCAGTTTGGCAGGTCAAATCCTGAGTGCCGCATAACAGAGTGAGCGCCTGTTACTCGACCCGGCTTCTGCCAACCTAGCAGTTTGAAAGCACGTAAAAATGCAAGCAGAAAAACAGGAACCACTCCAGTGGGAGGGTAACAGCGTTCCATGTGCCTTTGGCGTCTAGTCATGCTGGCCACATGACCACGGAGATGTCCTCGGACAAGCTCTGGCTCTTCGGCTTTGAAACAGAGATGAGCACTGACCCCTATAGTTGGAAACGACTCTATCTGTGGGAGTTCAGAGTCACAAAGTGTCCAATAGCTACTTTTTTCAAGTAAGAAAATCTTACTAAAAGGCATAGGATTTTGTGATCCATAGATCACTTCATGAGAAGCATCTATGCATAAACTCACAAAAGATTCCACTTTCAAATAAAATCTGTCAGAAATGATTCCTGCTATAGTGACCAAGGGTCTGATTTGTCTCATGGAAGCAGTATATTAGGATATTTTTTAAAAATACCTTCTCATACCCCTATGGATAAGGTAAAGGTAAAGGCTCCCCCGCACACGTGCGAGTCGTTTCCGACTCTAGGGGCCGGTGCTCATCTCCGTTTCAAAGCCAAAGAGCCAGCGCTTGTCCGAGGACGTCTCCGTGGTCATGTGGCCGGCATGACTAGACGCCAAAGGCGCACGGAACGCTGTTACCTTCCCACCGTAGTGGTCCCTATTTTTCTACTTGCATTTTTACGTGCTTTCAAACTGCTAGGTGGGCAGAAGCTGGGACGAGTAACAGGCGCTCACTCTGTTACGCGGCACTCGGGATTCGACCCGCCAAACTGCCGACCTTCTGATCGACAAGCTCAGCGTCTTAACCCACTGAGCCACCGCGTCCCTTACCCCTATGGATAGTCTTCCTCAATTCTGGGTCCTCTTCTGAGGCCAGAGAATTTTGGGGGTTCTATGAAGTATCTTTGCTGTTCTTAGCACCACAGTCTTTTGAACAGAGAGATCTGATGTTCCTGGGATCTGTTGAAGCTACTCTGCTAGCATAGAGTCATAGCCGCAAATGCCCTTACCGCCATTAGAACCACTTTGGCCTTTACTTTCCATATAATCTCCACTACCCATTCAGGGCCTGGAATACAGTTTCTCATTCTCCTTTTTCCTGATATTTCTGTTATTTGGCACCACCACATCACCACCATCTTCTGCTTCTTATCAACCATTATGATGTCTGGTTGATTGGACAGTATCTAACTTGCCATATTCAATTTGCCACAGCCAATTTGCTGCAGTCAACTTGCCATGGGACAACTCACCATGGCCAACTTATCATGTTCAATTTGCCACTGCTAACTCACTGAAGCCAACTCGCCATGGGTCAATTCCCCTCATTACAAAATGAATAAATTATTACCCTAAAATATCTTTTATTATATTAAGAGGAAGGAAATTGATAGTGGGACTTTTTACTCAGCTGGAATAAGAAAAAAACTCATTATCCATCCAATCATTTTCTCACCAAATGAATGTTACTTGAATACTGTTCTGGTGCTGTTAAATATTGTAATTCATCTTCTTCTTGCCCATTTTCTGTATACCACTTTTTATGGTTGGGTAGTTGTTTGCTGTTGTTTTGAAGTGCTTTATTAAATTCAAAAAGCTCTTTAGAGAATAATGCAGTTTTTGTAAAAGGGTAGCACATGGGATATAAGAAACATAAAATAAACAGATAGAAGGCCTCCACATTGAGCCAAATCAGTTAAAGCTTGAACACAGCTAAGGTAAATATTCTAGCTTCAAATTAATTCACCAAATTTCTTTAATTTAGTTTACCTGAAGTGTCATATCATCATAATTTGAGAGTTTTAGTGATGGCATCTGCTGTTAATTTTTCACTCTAATCAATAAATAGTAAGCATCATACAATAATTTCTATTCTATTCCAATAGACAATCTTTTCTAAGCATAGGAAATGTCCTTAGCTACACTATTCCCACTGAAAATCTAATCTTCAATGTATTTATGTGGATAGGAGACAGCATAGCAAGTCAAGAAGACACAACATGAAAATAATTCAGAGTTTTAGTTAACTGATTAGTTACTTTACTGCATACTGAAGGGATAAGCAATTATATGAATATTTTAATGTCACTATCCTCTTGGGACAACATTATACTGCCTTCAAAACATTTATTACTCACTGGAAAGTGAGAGTGCATATTACAATTTCTTCTAGCAGAAAGTGTATAATATTAAATCTGTTTAATAAGGATAATTTGGAATGGAGACACAATTTTATACTATGTACTTTAACTTCATTTTCTACAACTGATTATTCTGAAATAATAGCAGCTTGTCTGATACATAAATGGAAAAGGTATGTGTTTTGAATGTAATTTTAATGCTTACATTTCAAATATATTATATGTACCAAAACTTATTTTAATTCTCAATTTAAATATCAGTTTCATCTTTCCTTTATAGTTTAAAATATATGAATAATAAACATTGAAAGTTATTTCAATGATTAAATCTACTGAAAATATTTTTAGGATATACAGTATAATCAAGCTAATGCAACATGAAATTGAATTAGGCTTAACTGGATAAAAGTTGTATAAAAGTCTTTAATACCACGTATCAACTGTTTTATAAAATTGATGTGGAAAAATAAATTGTGAATCATTCTTTTCCCTTATCCCATGCACCACAATATTCAACAATGAAGACAAGATAAGTGAAATGAAAAGATTTAATGTGAGACTGAATTAGAATTAATTTAACAAGACTGAGAAAAAGAAAAACAGATTAACAGCAGAACTATTATATATGTTCAGTGTAATGAATTTGTACCATTCTAAATTAAGTACTTTGCAAAATAATACAATTATAAGAGAAAGGAGAGACACAGAGAATGAACAAGAAATGAATGCTTTTATTTTGAAGAATTGGGTCTGGTTCAGCATCAGCTGTATGTTATTATAGCACATTATTTCTTATATTATTATTATTTTCATTAAAAAAAAACATTGTATAACACTACTGATATTGCAAATAGCCATGATAAGGCAGATGCCAACAGCAATTCTTCCTCGACTGCAAAATTGTTGGATTCTGCTCATAGAACTGATATCACATAACAGTCATGGCTGATCTTGAAAAACATAGTAACTCAGAACATCTCAACCTGACTTAACATGCTCTTTCATCACCAAGTTTAAAAGCAAAAGTTCAGTTTTGTTGCATTTCTCAAAATCCATAAATTAAACAAATGGAATATGCAGAATATGGTTTGAGACCAGATTAAATGCTCTGCATATTGGGTTTTCATTCAATGTCTCAGATATTTTTAAAAACTGAGCTGAAAACGAAATGCTGACAAAAGCACAGCAACTGTTCCAAAGTTATATTACCCTGAAAACATTTGGCTCAATTTCTACATGGAACTAAGTTACAAAGATGTAGAAGCTGCTGAAAACAGTATAGTATAGATTCTAACTGTTTCAGAATCCTAAATTTATCTAGTTGTAGAAGATTAGAGTACATAAACTAGAAAATCATGCTTTGATGGGAATCTTCACCAAATATTCTTCTAGTAAGATAAATAAAGTTTAGAAGCATGTACAAGGAAGTCAAAGGGAATTCAAAATCTGTCAATCTACTTGAGCAGCAATTGTGTGACTACTTTCTTAATAATGTAAAGAACAATTCATTTCTATTTCAAAAGTACTGGAAACTTTACTAAACAGTTCTGAAAACAAATTTTGGCATCATTTGTCTTTAATACATTTTCTCATCTTTTTTTTAAATTCCTATGCAGAGAAAAGAATCATTGAACACAACCAAAGTAACGGAGTTCCTACTACTGAATTTCTCTGATATTCATGAACTGCAGATGTTACTTTTTGGATTCTTTCTACTGATCTATTTAATAGCCTTGATTGAAAACCTTCTCCTTATCACCATTGTAGTACTGGACTGCCAACTTCACAAACCTATGTACATTTTTCTAGCTAACTTATCCATCCTTGATATTTGCTTCATCTCTATCACAGTCCCTAAATCCATGAATATCTCTTTAACACAGATCAGATCTATTTCTTTCTCTGGATGCATGGTTCAAATATTTTTGGGAGTTACATTTGCAGTAGTAGAATTCACACTTCTTGCTGTCATGGCATATGACCGCTACATTGCCATATGCTATCCACTCCATTATCAATTGCTAATGAGCAAAATAAAGTGCTTCTGTATGGTAGCTGTCTGTTGGTTGAGCAGCATTATTTATTCAACATTGCACACTCTAAACATCATTTTCTTACCCTTTTGTGGGCCAAATAACATAAATCAGATATTCTGTGAAATCACTCATACTCTGAAACTTGTTTGTGCTAACACATATGGCAATGAAATGGCAGTTTTTATGTGTGGCATTATTTTTGGTATAATTTTCTCATCTTCAGTTATTGCATCTTATGTTCGTATCTTTTTGACTATCAAAAAAATCCCTTCTGCCCAAGGGAAGCACAAAGCCTTCTCCACATGTTTTCCCCACCTTGCTGTTTTTTCCTTGTTTATGAGTACTGGGTTATTAACATACTTGAAGACAAGCTCAGAATCATCCATCAAAGAAATCCTTGCATCTTTGTTGTATTCTGTTGTGTCACCAATAGCCAATCCACTCATTTACAGTTTGAGAAACAAGGAGATCAAAGCAGCACTTGAAAAACTGATTAACAAAATCTTCTGTTATAGGAAGATATTTTAAATAAAGTCAAGAAAAACAATTTGGGAAACATAATCTCAAGAATTTGAATTTCCTCAGGATAAGTTAAATCAGTTAAATTTCCTTAGGACAAGTTAAATCAATTTTCATGTGCTTATTTGTGTGTGTTGGTGTGTGTGTGTGTGTGTTTTAAATAGGATTCTTAATTAATATGCTTTTTTTATGTAGAACCTTAAGGAGAAAAAAGCCTCATCTGAATCATAGAATTGATCAAGTGCATGTTTTTTCCTCCTAATAGGCTATTTATTTCATTATAAGATGCAAACACTTCATTACAGATTCAGGTATTAGCTGAATAAAGTGATGTTATACAATATAAACTAGAAATTTGTCAGAATTATGGTATTTTATGTAAGATGAACCTTCCAAAAATTATATCAATGTTGATTTCTAAAATATCAAAAAATAAGATTGCTTGAACTGTGCAAATTAAAGATGAATATTGCATCCATAGATAATTACAAAATTATTTTATAATATAAAAGAGGGTTTTATCTTGCATTTCATGCTTAATACTAAGGTGTTAAGAGAAATGGATTAAAAATGAAAGAGAGACAGAGAAAGGGAGGGACAGAGAAATGAAAGATGGCTGTTTCATTTCTAACTTCCCTCCTCTTTATACTTTGAACAATTTGTAATAGTTGTTATTAGTATTTATAGTTTCTATAATCTCTTAGAAACCATACTATAAGTACCTATACTTGCCTTGTGTTGCCTTTTGCATATTTTTGCCTGAATTTGTTTAAATGTCTGTTCTGAGTGATATGCTGCTAGTTCTGCCTTTGCTGCATATCCCCCAAATTTACTTTCCCAATCAGATATATATATATATCATAGCTGTGAGAATAATGAGAATATATATATAATATATCATAGCTGTGAGAATAATGTATGTATGTATGTATGTACGTACATACATACATACATACATACATACATATATACATATAGTGTACCTGTCTCATTCTTGATATCAGATTTTATCCTTCAGGCAATTTGTAACTACGTTAGCTTTCCCTGAGTAATTCTTGCTGGCCAAAAATTTGTGGAGTCAGAGTGAAACACATCTGCACAAGTAATTTATGTTTTTTTTACTATGGTCAAGAAACATAGAAGGTATTTGAAAGAGAAGATAATGGTGAAATTGTCAATTTATCCAGTCTTTTAATTTAAGACAATCCTTAAAAACCCTGTCAATTCTCCTGTTATTTCCAATCTTGAATGTAAAAATTTGATCCTTTTCTTTATTGCTGATATTGTCATTTTCTTTATTGCTGATATTGTCATTTTCTTTCTTTTTCTAACTTAATCAGCTAAAATGTTCTGGTTTTCTTTACTCCATCCGATGTAAACTTCTTTGGAAGTCATATTCTTTATTTTATTGCAGCATTATTGTAATCTTACAGCAAGAATTATTGTGGGCAATATGTAAAAGGAAATGAAAATTATGCACATTATTTCAAAAACAAGAAAAAGATTGCCTGCACAAAATCCATCAATTTTCATAGGCAGAATTTTTTTGTTTTGTTATTTGTGTGCATCTATGTATGTACAAAGGGACGCGGTGGCTCAGTGGGTTAGGACGCTGAGCTTGTCGATCAGAAAATCGGCAGTTTGGCGGGTCGAATCCCGAGTGCCGCAAAGCAGAGTGAGCGCCTGTTACTCGTCCCAGCTTCTGCCAATCTAGCAGTTCAAAAGCACGTAAAAATGTAAGTAGAAAAATAGGGACCACTTCAGTGGGAAGAGAACAGCGTTCCATGCGCCTTTGGCATCTAGTCATGCCGGCCACATGACCACGGAGACGTCCTCGGACAAGCGCTGGCTCTTCGGCTTTGAAACAGAGATGAGCACTGTCCCCTAGAGTCGGAAACGACTAGCACGCATGTGCGGGGCAACCTTTACCTTTACCTTTATGTACCTACAGTACCTACAGTACTGAGATCTTGGACTCTAGGTTGTTTAGTGTGAAGACCTAAATAAGGATTTGTGTGTACTCTAGTTGAAGACAAACAGGCTTAAAGTACTTCAGAGGAGCAAACACCTATAATGGATAATTTAGAATAATGGGTTCTATTTGGATGTCTTTGTCCTGGAGGTTTTCATTTTTTTAAATTTTGTTTTATTATCTTTTATTTTAGCCCTTTTATTATAGAAATGGAATATAAGCTTTTCAGAGTTCTGCTTGATTAGAATGTGCATATATTCCCATAGATAAAGAAATGAACAAATAAGAGAAAAAATCCTTTTGTTTAAAGTGCAATATATTGAATTTGCTATCCCATTTCCTCGGAAGACCTCGGGGGAGCAAGGTCTTATTGTTTTTAAATATTAAAACTTTGGACCAAGTTTTTTTTAAAAAAAACAAAACAAAAACAAGGATATATTTTTGTTTGCCCTGTTAAGATAATTAACATAGTGTTTACACTACAGAATTTGGAATAGAGAGATTCCCATTCAGGTTTTCATCTTGTTTGTTTATGAGGCTATTGTTGTTGTGATTTTTGAATGGCTGTAATATAATCTGATGAATAAATAAAGTTATCTTACTATATACATTGTTATTTTGGTCAAAGAATCAATCCCTTCCACATAAAATATGAAATGATATGAGTTGGTTTATCTGACCTCTATGTGATAATCTTAAATCTCTTTTAGAATCCCTCCCCCCCCCCCCAGTATCTACTCTTCCCCATCTTCTGGGAAGATCCTATTTGATAAATGTTGCCACCAACCATTTTTTTCCCCTAGAGAATTCTTCTTTGACTAAATTATCAGGCAAAGATTTGGTGGCAAACTCTTCCCTGCTTTCCATTATTATTTGCACATTAACTCAATGGAAAAATGGATATATTAGAAGTAAAATCTTTTGAAACTCATGGTGTTGATTCAGTAAAAATTCAAGTCTTTATATAGTATATTAAAGAACACTAGGAGGATTGAAAGACACAAGGAAAAATAGGGAGAAAGGAGAGGAAATAATAATGATTTCTAAACATTAGTCTCAGTGTTGCCATGCCTTCAGCCAACAGCATATAACTCCTTCACATGGACACAGAGAATAGTCAAAACAGTAGAATAAAATATAACAAATGCATCAAAGTTCAAATCCATGGTAATAAAATAATCCAAAATTGTAATCCAGATATATTTTCCCCTAATTTTCAATAAACAACATCTTACATGTCACTGAGCCAGCATGGGAAGAAATGCTTTTATTTTTTCAATAAGATAAAAAAGAAAAAATGGAGACTCTTTGTTATGTACGTGGGTTCCTGGAGCAGCTAACGGCTCTCCAGCAACCCAGACTACAAGTCTCCAGTGCTACAATTGGCTATCCCTAGGCGGCAATGGTTGTTTCAAACCTATTGGCTGCCATCTAGGGGCGAGACTATACATTGCAGCTAGTTGCAGCCATTTACTTAGTACAGATTCTGCACAAAATAAAATATGAGTTTTCCTGTACTCAGCTACCTCATCTTCATTCCTGCACCAAAGAACCCATTATTTAACACTGGTGATGAGGGAAGGATCCTGCTTCACTAAAAAAGAGTTGAAGTCTATGAGGGGAAGGCACTGCATGCCAGAGGGAAAAGGCATTTTCTCCCCCCCTCTCTCAAGGTTGGCTAGCAAGCTATGCTAGTGACGTCCTGATCAGTGGACTAATTCCCTGAGCCTGGAAAACAGGATTCAGAAAGAAATGCAGGAACCAGCTAAGAAATAATGCTGAAGGTCAGGAAACTTCAGGAATTTGACGTGAAGCACCCCAAGGAATGGCCATCATATTTATCCCAGGTAGAGAACACCCTCAGGGCTAATCAGATCACAGAAGAAGGACTAAAGGCTGCAACGCTACTCTGCGTGTGCGGCCCAGCAACCTTTGTTTTGGCTGAGAACCTTTTCGCACTGACACTGATTGAAGCGATCTCCTACATAGACCTCAAAAAGAAGCTAACCAGACATTTCCAGCCCAAGATGTCTGAAATGGCTTGGCAGTTTAAATTTGGCCAAGGACTGCAGCAACCAGGCAAATCGGCTTGGGAATTCATAGTGGGGTTGAGGCAGGCCGCACGCCTTTGCAAATTTTCAAATTAAGAAGACCAACTATGAGACCAGCTCATCTGCAGCCTACAGGACCAAACGCTTCAGCAGAGACTCTTTGCTAGACCAAACTTAACGTTCTCTGAAGCACAAGACGAAATGATGGCCGATAAAGCTGCAGGGGGCACAGTTCAAACAGTACAGTCCACCAAAATGACAAAGTTTGTAGAAACGGTCCACCTTGAGGACGCCAAATGCACCGAAGAATCTTCCAAGGAAAAAGAACCTGAAATCAACAGACTACAAAAGCAACCCTACGCACCACACTGCAACAGCCAACAGCAAGAGGACAGTTACAAGGCAGTTCTCTTAGTGAGATGCAAGGGGTGTGGTGGCAACCATTTTCGTGCCAATTGCAGATTCCAATCAGCCATGTGCAGAGCTTGTGGAAGGACGGGCCACATTGCAGTGGTTTGCAGAGCCTGACAGAGAGACCGGCCACCCAAACACCAGTCAGAAGAACTGACTAGGAGAGGTACTGGGGCCCAGGGTCCAGTTAGTGTGGGGTTTTTCAGAAGTCGTAGAAGCATGTGCCACACCGGGGCTTGGCACCCCCTCAAACCCAAACTTAAGCTCATGGTAGAGCTACAAGGAGTTCCATGTAAAATGGAATTGGACTCTGGCTCTGCAGTCTCAATCATTTCTCAAGACACTTTTAACTTCATATGTAGACGCAATAACAATTGGGTTAAACTAAGACCCTCAGATATAATCCTAACTGATTTTCAAAATGCTCACATTAAAGTTAAGGGAGAATCCACTTTGACAGTAAAATTTAAGGGTTTTTGGGGGCACCTGGATATAATAGTTGTAGGGGGCCAGAGAATGAGTCTCATTGGACTCGATTGGTTTGATGCCTTAGGTATTCATATTACTGGTATAAACCGGACACAAACTGCAGACCTCCCGTCAGTATGCCAAGACTATGCAGATGTTTTTGATTCAACCCTAGGAACATACACATGCCCGCCTATCTCATTTAAGCTAGATCCCAACGTAGTTCCAATCAGGGTTAAGCCTCGTAGGGGCCCATGTGCCTTAAAACATAAAATTGATTCAGAAATTGATAAGCTTGTAGAACAAGGCGTATTACAGCCTGTTGATGGTGGGGAGTGGGAAATTCCTATAGTCACTCTACTTAAAGGCAACAGGGAAATCCGCATTTGTGCTGACTATAAATGCACTCTAAATAAAGCCCTCAAACAACATATGTACCCAGTCCCAGTGGTCAATCACATTTTAGCCTCCTTGCAAGGGGATACTATTTTTGCTAAACTTGATTTAGCACAGGCCTATCAGCAGTTGACAGTTGATGAGGCCACAGAGGCAGCTCAGAGGATCGTGACTCACAGGGGGGCTTTCAAAGTTAAACACTTACAGTTTGGAGTCAGTGTTGCACCGGGCATTTTTCAGAGAATTATGGAGCATACACTTAAGGGTATTCAGAGTGTCTGCCCTTATTTTAATGATGTTCTCATCACAGGGGAATCCCCAGAAGTGTTAGCCAGTAGGCTCAGGTCAGTTTTGCAGAGGCTTCGTGAAGCAGGCCTCAAATTTTAAAAAAGCAAGTGTAGTATTGGGGTTCCTTCAACAGAATTACTGGGTTTCTGAATTGATGCTAACAGCATTCACCCCGCTGATTCTAAAGTGAAGGCCATTAAAATGGTTCCTAGGCCCAAATCCAAAGGAGGGCTACAAGTATTCTTGGGCCTCCTAAACTTCTACCACACATTTCTACCTCATAAAGCCACACTAGCAGAGCTCCTCCACAGGCTTCTAGATAAGAAAGCTCCATGGAAATGAACTAACTTACATGAAAAAAGTTTCCAGGACTTAAAAGCACTATTGTCAGAATAGTCCACTGTAACTCACTATAAAGAGTCTAAACTAGTATGTCTTGCATGTGATGCATCTCCTATGGGGTGGGGGCAGCTTTAAGCCAATAGAAAAAAATGGAACACAGGTTTCTATAGCATTTTACTCTAGGATATTGTCCTCTGCTGAGCACAACTATGCTCAGATTGACAGAGGCACTAGCCATTGTTGCTGGAATTAAAAAATTCCATGACTATTTATATGGCAGGGACTTCACGGTCTTTACAGACCACAAACCTGTGTTGGGACTTTTCACAACAGACAAACAAACCTCCCTCATACTATATGCAAGAATGCTGAGATGGTCTATTTTTCTATCTGCTTACACTTTTAAATTGATTCACAAACCGGGCAAAGAAATGGGCCATGCTGATGGCCTCAGCAGACTACCACTGCCACTAATGGAACCAGATCTTGCTCCAGCTCTAGAATCCTGTCCATAAAGGACATACCTGAATTTCCCCTCCATGCGGGGGGACATTGCTGCTGAAACTGCCACAGATAAAATACTTAGTAGAGTATTGTCATGGGTATACATGGGCTGGTTGGATAAAAGCCCAGGTTCTGAATTTCAAAACTATTTTGTCAGAAGGCGTGAGTTATCTTCCCACAAGTGGTGCATATTATGGGGAAACAGAGTTATAATTTCCACTTCCCTAAGAAATAGGGTTTTACAGTAATTTCATGAAGGCCACCCAGGCATTGTCAGAATGAAAGCTTTAGGTAGAAGCTACCTTTGGTGGCCTGGCCTTGATAAGGAGATTGAGGCACAAGTCCATGGTTGTTATACATGCCAGCAATCGAGGCCTGAAATGCCACAGGATCCAGTTCACAGGTGGGAGGTAATGCACACTCCCTGGTCTAGGATTCACATAAACTATGCTGGTCCCTTTTAGGGACAGCTGTTCCTTATAGTTGTGGATAGCCACTCCAAATGGCTGGAAGTAATTCCAGTTCCTAACATGACTATTGCTATGACCATCGAGGTGCTGAGAAAACTCTTTGCTACACATGGGCTGCCAGATGTCTTAGTTTCTGACAATGGGGCCCAATTCACTGCTGCTGAATTTCAGGCCTTCCTTAGAGCTACTCTCATCAGGCATGCAATGTCTGTGCCTTTTCATCCATCTTCTAATGGTCAAGCTGAACACATGGTGAGGATAATGAAGGAATCACTCAAGCACATTGTCACAGGTGACTGGCATCACAGATTGACAGATTTTCTGCTCTGCCAGTATTCCATGCCTTGCACTGCTACAGGCAAAAGTCTTGTAGAACTACGTTGGCGGAGGTGTTTGATCACTAAACTGGACAGGTTGCATCCAGATAGAGTGGCAGCAGAAGCCTTTTGACCAAAACCCCCGAGGGGGCTCCACATGGGCAATTGGGTTTGGGCCAGAAACTATGGTCATAGGAATCTTTGGGTTCCTGGTCAAATTACCAAAGCATCTGGTCCCCTTTCTTAGGAAGTGGGGCTGGAGGGAGGGTGAGTTGTCAGACGACACATTGATCAGCTCACAAAACATTTTCCAGAATGGCCACTGAGTGAGGACTGCATCATAAGTCCCTCCCAAGGTCCTCAAACTTGCGGCCAAGCCAGTCCTCACATGGACTTTCAGGACTTTTCCTTCATATCTGAGGTGGAACCAGAGTGAGAAGTGGGGAGTCCTGGAATGCAACATGGATCCCCTGAAGAAGCAAGCCATCTGAACTTCAGCAACTGCTGCACCTACTCTGCTGATCAGTCTGACTCTGGGGTGGGCCAACCTGAAGAGGCCAGCCAGAGAGCATCTAATCCCCTTGACTCAGGAGCACAAAGGGACACAAGTCTACCCAGCCCACTGGGTAAGCTGGTAGACCACAAAGTGATGGAGACTCTAAGACGTTCCACTAGGGCACACAAGCTTCCTTCATATCATGCTAACTATGTTGTAAAATAAAGAGCTATAATATTGTATATTGCTGTATGCCACTATATTACAGAAACTAGTGCTATGTTGTAACTGTCTAAGTATGCTAGCCATGAAGCCTATTCATTCAGATGTTGTTTAATCACGTTGTAACCTATTGGTGTTTTTTTTGTTCTATTACTTTTATTTCAGTGAGTTTTGATAATGGGTCTTGATAATTGCATTAAGACTAACTTATGTTAATATTGTCTGATCTAAGAGGGGAGGGGTGTTATGTACTGGGCTCATAAGTAATAGCACGTGGATTGCTGGAGCAGCTAACAGCTCTCCAGCAACCCAGACTACAAGTCTCCAGTGCTACAATTGGCTATCCCTAGGTGGCAATGGTTGTTTCAAACCTATTGGCTGCTGCCTAGGGGTGAGACTATATATTGCGGCTAGTTGCAGCCATTTGCTCAGTACAGATTCTGCACAAATAAAATATGAGTTTTCCTGTACTCAGCTACCTCGTCTTCATTCCTGCGCCAAAGAACCCACTATTTAACACTCTTCATACTAGGATTCCAAAAGGACATTATAAATTTCCATTTGGTTATCAATGACAGACACTCACAGATGCAGAACTTTTATTACACATTAGAAAACTACAACAATTACTTTTCAACATAATTGCCATTCAAATTGAGGCACTTGCCATAACATCTTACAAGGCTTGAAATTCCTTAGTAGTAGTCGCTCAGCACCAAATCTGGCCCCAGGGAGGGTGATCAAAAACATCCCAATGGAATTGCTTCAAAAGTTCTTCGGTGCATCTATCAGTGTGCAGGTGAGCATTATTGTGAACCAACATCACACCAGAAGTCACCATGCCCCGATGCTGGCTCATTTGAGTTTTTGTAACTTTTCACAGAGAACTTCTGAATTGATGGTTGAATCATGCTCCATGAACTTCACTAGCAGTACTCCTTGTAAGACGTTATGACAAGTGCTTCAATATGAATGGTGATTATATCAAAAGTAATGTAATGTTATAGTTTTCTGTAATAAAAGCAGGACAAGAAAGCAATGGATGGAAACTAGTCAAGGAGAGAAGCAACCTAAAACTAAGGAGAAACTTCCTGACAGTTAGAACAATTAACCAGTGGAAGAACTTGCCTCCAGAAGTGGTGAATGCTCCAACAGTGGAAGTTTTTAAGAAGAGACTGGGCAGCCATTTGCCTGAAATGGAACTGGGTTTCCTGACTGTGCAGGGCGTTGGAGTAAATGACCTCCAAGGTCCCTTCCAACATATTATTATTATTATTATTATTATTATTATTATTATTATTATTATTACATTCTGCATCTGAGAATGTCTATCTTTAATAACTAAATGAAGGTTTATTTCCAAATTGCCCTCATAGCTTTAGATCTGCATGGAGAACATCATGACTCTATGCAAAAGTTCTTCATGAGTGATGTAATGTTAAACTATCATCCAGCTTTAAAATAATTTATTCTTTTACATTGCTTTATTTAATTTAATTTTAGTATCCTAATTTCCTTGCCTTAATTCTGAGTTTTGGGATTCTTTACAAGTTTTCTTTACGAAACTATGATATTAGAAAGTATTGTTTTTGTTGTTGTTGATGGGGTTTACTGTTTATAAAAATGTTACAAAGTAGCATCTAAGGCAGACGTGTCAAACACAAGGCCCGGGGGCCAAATCCGGCCCGCAAAGTGGTTTCATATGGCCCGCGAAGCCATCCTGGAAACAGTGAGGGAATGGCCCCCACTGCCTTGGCCCTGGCCCAGAGACCCTTCTTCTGCCAGAGACCCCCAGATCTGTCCCACTCCTGCCCAGGCCCCCATAGGCACCCTTGATGCAAACGATGTAGAGCTGGCCATGCCCAACCAGTAGGCCATACGCACTCTAGCCACGCCCACCCAGTAGGCCACGCCCACCCTGGCCATACCCACCCGGCCCCCTGAGGGCAACCACAATGCTGATGCGGCCCTCAATGAAATTGAGTTTGACACCCCTGATCTAAGGAAATAGAGAAATGCCAGTCTGAACCTTGGAACCACTATCTCTATTAACCTTTGAGTGGTCTGTGAACATCTATGAATGCATATCTTTGACAGTATCAACTACATATTAAAGCATAATTCAACTGTTAACACAGTTAATTTTCAAATTAATCCCCAGTTTTATTTACTGTAGTAGATATCTCAGAGGCTTCATACTGTGTTAGATTATTCAGGATAATGTATGAGTAATTTGTTAATGATTTTAATAAGAAATTAAATTCAATTCAAACATGTTATGACATAAAAACAACAGTAGGTTGTGCATATATTTCTGTTGGATTATATATACATATATCTATATCTATATCATCTATATCTATATCTATATCTATATCTATCTATATACATATACATATATACATACATACATACATACATCATTCTACTAACATGAAATTCTCTGCAATTTACAGGAAAACCATCATTGAGAAATACCCATCCATTCTTTTTTAATCCTTTCCCCACCCACCCCACCAGGTTTTCTTAAAAACTCCAGATATAGAAAATTACAAATGCTATCAATATACTTGTTATTGCAGTACCCTTCTATGTTAAGGAATTCTGATATCACATTGGGTTGTTCTTAAGTCCTTGTATTACCTCTATCATCCTCCTTTGAACCCATTCAAACTTATTGATATGTACTCAGTAAGTCCTTTTTAATCACCTTTGCTCTCCAAGAATTATGCAGGAGCTTTGTACATTCAGTTCATGTTCATTGCTGTGTGACCCAGTGCGATCCAATATTTTATTTCTGCACTGCATTCACCACTTTAAGGTATCTGCAACCCTAGGAAAATGATTTTTTTCAATACATTTTATCTCTTCATAATCAATTTTTATTTTGATGTTTCCCTTCCCTGCAGTGGTCATGAAATTGACTTTTTGATGTTCAGACAAAGAGACCAAAATTCTCACTTTTTTTCTTTAATTTTCTTAATCAGATATTCTCTACCTTTTTAGTTTCTGAGAGTTGTATCATCAGCATATTGAAATAATGTTGAGGCATTAATCAAAATCTTCTTTTGTTTTCACTATTTCTAACTCACTCTATTGATTACATTCTTGATAATTTGCTTCCAACATGCCAAAACCCAGAGGTATTGTTTTAGCCATTTTTCCCCATGGGAGGGTGGAAGAGTAAACAAAATTGCACATGTGTGCCTTCTTTCAATCCCGATTGAGCCTTCTCCCTAGACTCAACATTGCAGAGTTACCATATGTGTCAATGGAGAAGTAGAGGCAAAAATAGAAAATATGTGTTGTGGAGATTTGCAGCCGCCAGCAACCAGAATAGATTGACAAAAGAAGAACATTTTTCTTTAGAAGGAGTTGACTATCCAAAAGAGAGGAACAGAAGCATAATAGCACAGCAAGACTCTACTTGCTGGCCATTGATAGAAAAAGAGGAAGAAATTTCAGAGACAGGAGATTTGAGACAGAACAGTCTTAAAAAGAGGTATGTTAGTAATGTATAGAACGTAGCTTAAAGGTAATTCTAATAGAATGGTAAATAATAGAAATTGAGTGAATTTCTATTAACAGAACAGAACAGAACAGAATCTAGTATAAACATTGTCATAGCAAATGAGGACCCAGATTGTTGGGGGCAATAAGCTGACTTTGTAATAATGCCGCTTGGTGTGTGTGTGAAAGCCCTAACAAGCAGGCATATACATAGAATGAAGGCTACTGCTAAAGCTTGTAAGCCGCCCTGAGTCTTCGGAGAAGGGCGGGATATAAATGTAATAAAAAAAAAATTGTAATATTAATTACCAGAGATATAATATATTGGGATATTACTAGCATAGAATATAGGAAGCACTCACATATCATTTTTATATGGTTATTTTTACAAAATAAAAACTTTCTCTAATCTTTATAGGGAGATTATCCCAGGGATAGTGCTTTTATGTCTCCCTTGAGTTTGTGTTGATATAATTGGATACAATTAAAGAACATAGAAACTCACATTAAATATTATACTGTCTTATAAAAAAAGTAATTGGTGACATATTAACTTAATTGTGTAATTATTCTAGGAAGAATAAGTGAAGAAGATAAATCCTTACAGGAACTAAATGAACTAAGATAAAAAATCTAATCACACTTAGCCACCAGTGCTTACAAGTGAGTATGAAAATTTAATTTCCTTTTCTGTATATGTAAATTGAGCCTAACTGTCCCTTTTATTTTTTAAAAAAAGTTAACATATATTGGTTTGACTTGGTGTTGAGTAATAGCATATGCATTTTAATATAAAGTAAGAGTGAATAAACTTGAGGAAAGTTTAAGACTCTGCTGTATAGCAATAGCACTTAGACTTACAGTATATACCATTTCATAGTGCTTTACAATCCTCTGTAAAGCCATATTGCCCTCAACAATCTCGATCCTCATTTTACCGACCTCAGAAGGATGAAAGGCTGAATCAGCCTTGAGCCTGGGAACTGCTGGCAATCAGCAGAATTAGCCTGCAATATTGGATTCCACAGTGCCACCACAAGTTTTGTATGCATCATGTACGTCTTAAAAGAAGAATATTGATTAAATGTTTAACATTTCCTGCTTAATTTTAAACTGTTAATATAAAGCTCTTGATAATTGAAGCATACAGGACATAAAGAAAGGAAGAGATAATATGGCTACAATTAAGAATCCAAACCAGACAAATAGCAACAGAATCACATCAAACCCCCTTCAAATCATTGCCCTCAGAATCAAAGATGGTAACCATTGCTGTTAAGTGGACATTTACTGATAGCACAATTTTTTACTTGCATCTGCTGATAATCTGCTGCTGTACTCTTTCACTCCTTACATATTTTAGGTTAAATATCTTGTGGAAGATGGTTTAGTGATTCATTAATTGATAAATCAGCCATATTTTAAAAGAATCGCTCTCAAATATACATATTGCGATTCATATATGACGTCTGCATAATTTATCATGGAAATAAAAATGTCTTGCTATTCTGTAATACATTTTTTTAAATATTTGCTCCCCTTAAATTAGGGATGTCTGCTGTATTAGGAAGTTGGATTGCTATAGTGGTAAATATGGACGTTTCAAAAAAATAAAATAAAAATAAGAGGAAGATTAAAATGCCTTTAAAACCCAAAAGGAAACTTAAGTGACTCAATAGGATCACCTAAATATTTTATTTGACAGCCTTGAAACTCATTACCCAAGGCTTCCCAAAACAATTTATTCCTGTATAAATCAGCCATGGCAAAACTGTACCCACCCGAGGTGTTATTTAACTTCAATATCCAATATCTTTAATTTCAACACTAATTACACTAAAAATGCGAATCCTGGGAATATTCATGTTGAGAAAAATAGTTGAAACCAGGATAATACACAAAAACAACAACTGTTTAATAAACTTAGCTTTCGTCGGCTAACTGCCAACGTCATCGGAATGGAATGCCAGAGGCGCAAAAGCCTGCCAATAAGACCAACTCCACTAACATTTAGATTTAACATTTGATATTTATCTTTCACAAGATTTTTAATATACTCCCAATTCATCTATCACCATTCCTCACAAAATCTAATATTCAAAATACACATCCCATTTACTTCTCGGCCTCTATGTCAACAAATTAAAATACAATATAATATCCTTCCTTTTTGTAAATTTTCAGGGTTTTTTTTAAGTAGTAATCAAAATTTATTTTTATGTCAATATTTAATACTTCCTCTCTCTTCCTCTTTGTATCTGCTATCTCTTGCTTAAACTAATATTTTTCATTTTTAATGTTCCATGTAGACCTGTCTATTACTTTCAACAATAGGTTTTTAGCTTATCTACATTATTCACCTTTACATGACCTGTGTACACAAATCAATATTCAAGTTAGCTATTAGTATTTATACTGCTCCCCTTCATGGATTACTGCCTTGTCATGGTGAAGGGGCTTGCATAATTCAATGAAGCTATGAGCTATGCCGTGCAGGACCACCCAAGATGGACACGTCAAAGCAGAGAGTTCTGACAAAATGTGATCCACTGGAGAAGGAAATGGCAACCCACTCCAGTATCTTTGCCATGAAAAGCCTATGGACAGTACCAAAAGGCAAAATGATATGACGCTGGAAGATGAGCCCCTCAGGTCAGAAGGCATCCAATATGCTACTGGGGAAGAGCAGAGGGCTAGTACTAGTAGCACCAGAAAAAATGAAGCAACTGGGCCTAAGCCGAAAGGACGCTCAGCTGTGGATGTATCTGGTAGTGAAAGGAAAGTCCGATGCTGTAAAGATTTTTTCTCCATAGGAACCTGGAATGTAAGATCCATGAATCAAGGCAAACTGGACATGGTCAAACAAGAGATGACAAGATTAAGCATCAACATCTTAGGAATCAGCAATCTAAAATGGACAGGAATGGGTGAATTTAATTCAGATGACCATCAGGTATACTACTGCGGGCAAGAATCCCTCAGAAGAAATGGAGTAGCCTTCATAGTCAATAAAAGAGTAGGAAAAGCAATACTGGGATACAATCCACAAAATGACAGAATTATCTCAGTTTGAATCCAAGGCAAACCATTCAATATCACAGTAGTCCAAGTCTATGCCCCAACCACCAATGCTGAAAAGGATGAAATTGACCGGTTCTGTGAAGCCCTACAGCACCTTATAGAACTAACACCCAAAAATGATGTTCTTATCATCATGGGGGATTGGAATGCTAAAGTAGGAAGCCAAAAGATAACTGGAATAACAGGCAAGTTTGCCCTTGGAGTACAAAATGAAGCAGGGCAAAGACTGATAGAATTTTGTCAAGAGAATTTGATTGTGATAGGCATGATCTCAGTTCAAATCTAAGGCAAACCATTCAATATCACAGTAGTCCAAGTCTATGCCCCAACCACCAGTGCTGAAGAGGATGAAACTGAAGCTCTACAGCATCTTATAGAACTAACACCAAAAAATGATGTCCTTATCATCATGGGGGTTTGGAATGCTAAAGTAGGAAGCCAAAAGATAAGCGGAATAACAGGCAAGTTTGGCCTTGGAGTACAAAATGAAGCAGGGCACA